>JAXIVJ010016380.1:0-29034 GCA_036785665.1 Chirona hameri | reverse complement strand
TGTGTGTGTGTACGGTACGTTACTTCCTCTTAGAAACAAAACATATATGAGCAATGAACGCCATAGCATTTACAGCTTTGTTTGGCTCGGATTTCCTAGTTAATCGTAACAGCACGAGACGGCTGTCTAGCATTGTCTCCCTTGACAAACTGTCTGTGAAATTGGCCAGATTATCTGTTGGGCGGAAAGAGTGCCGAGTCGGTGGCGTCATTGTCCACCACGTTCCTCTCGAGCAGGCCAAGCGGACAATCAGACTCAAATGGCCCGGAAACACGCTAAATGAAATGCCTCGACAACTGCTCTCGAAGATTGTGTACCGGATTCCGGATCGGCTCGATAGGTTTGATATCTGGAAAAGGTTCTGGAAAGCAAGTCTGGCATTTGAGAGCTGCAGTTTTGCTGAGAATGGATGCACATATACAATCAAGTATCAGCTGTGCCATGGAAGGTCTGACTCCCATCACCATGTATTTTCCTCTAACCAAACAAATGAGAGTAACTTCACAATAGTTTTATTTGTCTCATTTATTTGCTTAAATCTTAGAAGCTATGATACCAATAGCTTAGTGACCGCGGTGCTGTCCATACATATATCACGGTATACAACACCGCAACTATTCCCTTTGATTGTCCGATGTCCCAGGTGTGCCGGCAAATCAGGCATTTGTGACACGACTCTCATTCATGCAGCGCTCGCATGCAACACCGGCTGGCCTGCGTCTGCGGTGCAGCAGTGCAGCCCACTGAGTAATTGACAATTAATTATGGTCGGTGACTGGGCAGCCACTCCGGCGAATTGTTTGGGCCGGGTGCGTGCCGGGTAAAACTGTGTGTTGGACGGCACTGGGACGGCTCGCTGGCTTTGGTGAGCGACGATCGTTGGTTTGAGCCCGATGGTGCGGTTTACGGCTCTCTAATAGCCCCTGTTTTGAAAGGTAGGCCGCTCGTCAGGGAATTGCCCGCACTTAAACGCGCATTCTCGGACCGGTAATGACTGAATGAAGTCCACTTGCCGGGGATAGACCAAACAGTCCCCGGTTGGCTTCCTGATGGCTACACTGGTAAAGAGCTGGCACTTACACACAGAGTGGCTTCAGTGGCGACCAGGCTGTGATCGACAAGAAGCCCAAATATGGCGACAGGAGAGCAGAAGAGTTCGAAGGAAGTTCTGCACACGTTTTTACAACTGCAAAGCCCCGGCCACAAATAGACCAAGAAGGCAACACTTATATCTCGTCTAGACGCGGCATGGCGGCGTTGCATTATTTGTTTAACCGTAAAGTTATGTAATGCAGTGGCGGATCCAGGATTTTCTAAGGCAGAGTGCTTCAGGCCCGAGGGCGGCATATTTCCTCGGTGACAGGGGAGGCATGGTCCAGAGGGGCGCCAATCCAATTTGTCAATTAAACGGGTCAAATATGCCCCTTCCTTAACCCGCGAGTTACTGGAGTATATTTCATAACGCGACTTACTGTGGGGGGGGGGCTATTTTTTGCCCCCCCCCCTCGGATCTCCATAATTACTGGACCGAATGTAAAAATTCAAACGGCATTCGATAGCCCTGGGAAATGTATCGAAGGAAGCATAATATTGTTGACCTCAGGGTCACCGATGACGTCACAGGTCAGGTCAAGTACAAAATGTTTGACCGCGTCAAAAGGTCTCGATGGATGGAATTGTCGCGCAAAATTGCGATATTAAACGCATAAGCTGTCGATAAATTGGTATGATTCGTATGTCTTACACTTCTAAGTACCTTTCTAAGCAGTTCAGACCTTGGGTCAGGTCAAGGTCATCCGAGGTCACCAGGTCAAACTGCAGATTACGGTCATTAGTCGTTGTAACACATGTTTATGGGTTTGTTTTTCGTCTAGAACGCGTAAAATGACCTTAGAACATTGTTTGTTCCATATAAATAGAAGTGAAAAGCAAAAATGGAAATGCATTTTTTATGCATAGTAATGCTGTGAGAGGTGGTCGATTTTTGACATTTAAAAGTCATAAGTCAGTCATGTTTAAAGATATCGACTTCAAATTTGGTACACATATTCACCGCACACGTCTCGATCACATATATTCCGGTTTTTGGATCATTCTTATTTTTCTTGAAAATTTTGTTAAAAAAATGGATTTCTCAAAATTTTGAATTAAAAAACTCAAATATCCGAGATATCAGTTTGTTAGCCCGGTCTATTGTCAGTAATTAGGTTTAAGACAATTGAGTTTATCTCAAACATCGTACATTTGACAGCGTTTTCCGCAAACCACTATTTTGCAACAAAAACCGAAGAACATGACGTCACTCTGACGTCATTCCCGGTTGATCTATCATAACCTCATCTTTGTCTTTTCGCCAACATGTGTAGAATTGATGTGAGAGAAGGTACTGCAAGTTTGGTGACGATGCCGGTGTTCGTTTAGGAGTTATTGCAAAATAACGGAAGGGGGGCAAAAAATAGCCCCCAGTAAGTCGCGGGTCAACCCGCGCCTCGAGGGGGGGGGGCAGAATCTGCCCCCTCCCGATTTTTTTTCTCAATATCTTGAAAACTATGATAGATATTGACGTGAAACGTTCCGTACCTTAAGTTGCATCCATGTTACGCCTTCTCTCAACATGTCAGTTAGGCAAACTACAGAGAGGCGATCAAAAATAGATCAATACATTTTTAGATTTTGTTATGCCCATATTTGGGCCTACATGTAGTATCAAACTGTGAGGCCTATGTCATTAGGCCAATTCGGAGCAACATGCGCATAGTCGGAGGTTAAAAAGTGTTTGAGAACATGTTGTATAATATCGGAATATATATATCGGAATAATAAATGTGACCAGATTCGGCAATTGCCCTTATGAAACTGTAAATGACGAACTAAATATTGATTCCGCGACGCAACGACCACAGCGTGAAATAAATTTTTAGATCGGTCGTCAGCCAGCTAATACAATTTTAGATCGTGAAGTCAGGTGGCAAATCAAAATTTAGATCGCTGAGGCTGCTGCGAGTGCCCAAATTGAGATCGCCGACCCTTACTTTGGCCATATCTGCCAAAGTAGGGATCTGATCATGCAAGTACAAGAAAATATGATGGCGCGATTCGTGCAGTTCCAACCGAAAAAAAATCCAGGGGTGACAGGCATTTTTTGAGGAGTGATATGGTGTTTGAAGGTGTGAATGTCAGGAAAACAATCAATTTTTAGATCGGATCTCCTTATAAGATCGGATCTCCTTATCCGCCTATTTTGCTGACGTTACGACCTAATTTTTTATCGATTAATTTTTAGATCGCCTCCCGTAGGTTGCCCAACTGATGTCGTTCAAATTAGTGAAGTAGTTTGTGAGATAATGACGTTTTAGTGACGGTAGGTCATGCCATTTTCGGTGGAAAAACGATCAATGTTTGAAAAACCGTAGAAAATCGAGTTGTAAAGCAAATTGCAAAAAGTCAAATGAAAGAAAATGGAATTTTCCTCAAAATGGCTATCTCGGATTTGTATTTTTCTTAGTTTTTGACCCCCCTCCCCCCAAAAAAATGCTTAGGAAAATCCCACAAAATCTAAGTTTTCCAAGATATAAAAAACGGAATATGTATTGGATAACCAAGTATGAACGATACCCACACCAAATTTCAAAGTATTTTTTTAATTAATTGTCTCGAGAATAGGCGGCGTGCAGCACCACCGTTTCTGACACAGCTGTTTCGGCATGAATTGCGCACCTTAATTAAACATTCTGACTAGGTTCATCTCAGGTGAGGTCACCAGGTCACATCAAGTGGCCCCACCTCCAAAGAAGTTTGTGGTCGAGTCAAAGCCACAGTGTTTGACTGAGCGATGTAACAATTTTGAAATGAATTTAGACGAGCTATCTAACGGTATTTGTGGATTTTGCCTAATCCCCATTGGAGACGAGTTCGGGGGTTGGGGCGTCAGATTCCTCCCCTAGCACGACTGAGCTGGCGCCGAGCACCGGCAGGGCGCTGGTTAAGAACTGCTTTAAAACAAATTATCCCTTGTATAAGCTGCTTAGATCTTCATTCAGGAAATTTGTTAATGTTCGACCGATTTAGTTGTATTGGTAAAGCTATGGCGCCGGTGGATCCCTTCGCTCCGTTCATGTCCGGTCCCCCAAATCATTTTCAAAAATCGACATCACAGATGATGGGCGTGTTTAAATTTACATTTTTATTTAGCTTCATTATTGTATTATTCTATTATTTTATTTCTGTTTTACACTTATGGTTGTCGTTATCACACTTAAAATGTATCAGTACTTATGCATAGGTACGCTTAATCAAGGACGTAGCAAGGGGGCACGGCCATAGCCCCCCACCCCGAGCAAACAACCAATTTATACTTGATAAAATGCGATTTTTTTATGACGACCCTCCCCTACCCTCCCCCTCGTCCGTCAACAAAATTTGGCTGAGGAGCGAAATATGATTCTACCACTGACGTGCCCCCCCCCCCCTGATAAAAAAAATTCTTGCTACGTTTCCTGCGCTTAACCATATGCCTTAGCAGCATGTTTTTTTCTCGAATTGCCCCCCCCCCCCCCGGGAGAATTCCTTAGCCGAGGGCCTGCCCCCCCCCCCCCCCCCTCCCCAACCCAGTTCGGCTGAATACCCCAGCGGGGCGAGGGACCATTTTGAAAGTCTGGTCAAAGCATGATCAAGTAGCATGATCAAAGATCCGACTACGGATCTACGTATACGTAGGTTCACATGATTCACAAGATTCACATGATTTTTGTATTCTCCGGGCTAACTACATGTAGCCCGGAGAGGCAAAAAAACTATTGTCGCAACATCGGGAAACTAAGTTGCATACGTGGATAAACAAGGAGCAAAATCTTGTGTGACGACTAGAGGTGGCAAAAGTTGATATTTTGGGACCCAGACCCGACCCGGTCCCAAAAGCTGAAAAATGGACCCAGTTATACCCGGTGCAAGGCAAGTTTGGACCCAGCGGACCCAGCTAGCAAAATGTTGTCTCGCAACTAATACTGACAAATCTGCACTCTACAGTTAGTGCAAGTAAACCAACTCTTGTCTTGCTCTGAGGGCAGCAGAATGCCTTTCGAGGGCGGCATATTGCACTCTGAGGGCGGCACAATGTGCTCTGAGGGCGGTAAGATGCCTTCCGAGGGCCACAAGACATCTTTCGAGGTCGACATAATGCACTTCGAGGGCGGCAAAATGTCTTCCCAGGGCGGCAAGATGTTTTCCTATTGCGACATGATTCTTTCCGAGGGCGGCATAATTCTTTCTGAACTCTGAGGAGGGCATGATGCCTTCCAAGGGCAGCATAATGCGATCTGAGGGCGGCAACATGCCTTCCGAGGGCGGCAAGATGTCTTCCGAGGGTGGCATGATGCCTTCCTAGAGCGGAATAATGTGCTCTGAGGGCAGCAGGATGCCTTCCGAGGGCGGCATATTGCGCTCTGAGGGCGGCATAATGTGCTCTGAGGGCGGCAAGATGCCTTCAGAGTGCGACAAGACATCTTCTGAGGGCGGCATAATGCACTCCGATGGCGGCATAAAGTCTCCGGGGGCGACACGATGTTTTCCGAGGGCGGCATGATGCCTTCCGAGGGCGACTGGTGCCTTCCGAGGGCGGCATGATGGTTTCCGAGGGCGGCATAATGCCTTCCGAGGGCGGCGATGTACCTTCTGAGGGCGGCATACTGCGTTGTGAGGGCGGCAAGCTGTCCTGAGAACGCTAGGGCACCGGCAAATCCTTTGCAAGAACGGCGCCGCGGTGCCCGATGGCGCCGTTTTCTAAGGCAGGGGGCTTCAGCCCCACGCCCCCCCCCCCCCCCTGGATCCGCCACTGATGTAATGTTCCAATGATGAGAACAGAGCACGATGAGAAGTCTTGATACCTCTGAGAGAGTTTCTTTGTCATTCCCTGCATTACTTTATAAAGGGAATAGTTCACCTTAGATCTGGTATTAACCAATCTGGTATAAACCAGCCATCTGGTTTGAAGAAAATAGTCCACCTTAACATTGGGTTTTGAACTGAGATAGCAGAATTGTAGCTTAGCAGATATATAAATCATATGATCCACGGTTCGTTTATCCCAAAACTCTACCTCAACGGCTCTAGAGCAGATTTTCGAACAACCCACCATGGTTTATACCAGATGGCTGGTTTATACCAGATTGGTTTATAGCAGACCAAGGTGGAGTATTCCATAACAGATGGCTGGTTTATACCAGATTGGTTTATACCAGATCCCTTTAAAGGAAATAGTTAATTTTGGAATAATTTTTCCAAACACGATTTGATTGCATTTTGAAATACAAACTATTTTTATATTGTCAAAAATGGCCATAATCACGCCGATTCAGGACAGAAGGTCGTAATTTATTAATGTTATCAAAACTATATGCATACTCTCTGAGCCAGAGTCTTGACGTCATGCGCAATGAAATAAATGGCTCGGCCAATCAGATTCGAAAGTAGTCGCGTAAGAATAGACTCGCATTAGAGACGTGCCAACCGGCGGCCGGCGGTTCGCTTGCTAGCACCAGCTGCACGCTGATTGGCTGATTGTATAGCCTCTGCCCAGGCTTCGTCAGCACCGCACTCTTTCGTCAGCACCGCATTCCCTCGCCAAAAAAAAACTATATTTGGCTGGAGAGTCTTTTCAGTCAAGAAAACTTGCAGATAGGGGTTTCCCAACACGGGCTACAAAACTGCTATCTCAGTTCAAAACCCATGTTGAAGGTGAACTATTTCCTTTAAAGACATATGGTAACTTTCGGGATGGTCTACAACTTTTGGGTTCTAGCTTTCCAGCGTACATTAATGTGCTCAAGCATATTAAGTAGCTATAATGGCTCGAAAGCAAAAGTTCAGTACATATAACGCTCGCAAATGTAAGGGATCCTGGTAACCATGCCCTCAGCCCTCATGTTATCTTGGATGTATACATATGCATGACATTTTAAGCTCAAAATCGCACGCTCTTTAACAGTTGCAAGCAATCTGATCGGGGTGAACAGCATCACTAGTATTCATGAGCAGTATGTGTGCATACTTTAGTAAACATTGTGTATTCATATACGTTATGTACTCTGAGAAAGCTGCATATATAAGAACACGCTAAATGGCACATAAAATAC
Organism: Chirona hameri; assembly: GCA_036785665.1. Taxonomy (NCBI): domain Eukaryota; kingdom Metazoa; phylum Arthropoda; class Thecostraca; order Balanomorpha; family Balanidae; genus Chirona; species Chirona hameri. The sequence goes on along the minus strand of JAXIVJ010016380.1, from coordinate 21,904 downwards.
ATTAAGTTTTGTATTACCTAATCCGGGATGCACCATTCCGTTTAAACACGGGTTTACAAGATGTCGCTGCTTTATCTATGTAGCGATAAAGTGAACCACTGGTCAACAGGCGTTATGCAGAGCTTAAAGCGGAAAGTTCACAGCGCTTCTGAAGCGAGAACGAACTGCTGTGCTCACTGGCGGATCCAGCCTCTCTCCGTGGGGGAAGGGGTGGGGAGGCATCTTTTTGTGGCAAAAATGTACCCCCATCTTCTTTCCTCCGCGGATTTGGGCTGGTTTTATTTTGGTATTCGAGCTTAAGAAATTCACTTTTCAAATTCACAAAAAATTATTTTGTGGATTTTTTTCCCCGAAAAAGTTCTTATTTTTATTTATTTTGGTCAAAAACACAAAATTTCTCAATTCCGAGATAGCCATTTTGAAGAGAATGTTATATACTATTTTTTTTTCTTCTCCATTTTCTGCAAAACTCTATTTTCTACAATTGTTCAAACATTTGTCCTTTTTCCACCAAAAATTGCATGACATGACATCATTAAAACGTCATTATATCGCACAATACTTCATCAATTGCATTGTAATTTGGTGAGAAGACTTAGAATTCATGCAGCATAAGGTACTGAAAGTTTGACGTTGATACCCATCATAGTTTTCAAGTTATTGAGAAAATCTCGGCGGGAGGGCAGATTCTGCCCCCCCCCCCCCCCCCCCATAGCGGGGCGCGGGTTAAGTGTCATCGGGGTGCTTGAATTGCATCAGGTGCACTATTTTGTCTATCATTGAAAGAAAGGAATACATACAAACTTCAAATTCAATCACTCGAGAGAAAACAGTCCGTTTTCATGAAGTTTTATCCTAAGATCATTGTTGTTCATGTTCAGTGCAGGCAACGTGCAGGGGAGGGGGGGGCATACCTACTTGCATTGAATGCCCCTCCCAGATTCCTGTGTGTGCGGGCATTTGCCCCTGATGCCCCCCCCCCCCCCCTCTCCTGAAACCTCGCTCTGGGTTTTCTGATAAACGGGTTTTCCTGATAAAACCCAGAAATAAAACCCAGAAATATAGGCGGTGGGCCATGTAGAGGATAAGAAGCTAAAAATACTATTAATTCAATTCAGCGTTACAAGGAACCGAATACGATGACGATGGCTTCGTTATGATGATGACCACCGATGTGACGCCGCGAAGCGGCGTGAAAATGTTAATTTTAGGTCGTGGAAAACTAAATTTGTATTATCGGAACCAGATCGTAAGTGGAGCGATGCCTCAGATAACCCCTTTTCCTGGTTACACATCTCGGTATGATGACAAGTATTGAAATGAATGTAGTTTTTCATATGCATTAGCCTCGGATAGTAAATCACGATGACCAGTGGCAGTCAGTACTCAATAGTACATATGTTAATAATAGCTGTATACATATGTACTGAACTGTAACAAACAACTGGTAACAGTGCAAATGGTTTGAAAGCAGCAAGAGGCAGAACGACTTTTCCGATAAATGGTCCCTGTGGATCTGGAGGAGTCATGGGGGGAGATGGCTTGGGCAGATGGTCCTGGCCTGGTCCCCACTATTAGCTCTTCGGTCCAGTAAGTTGGGCACCGCTGGAGCAGCTTCCGGGTGCCGATGTCCGCGTCGTTGCGTTCGCGTCGACTTTTTGGGAACTCGGCAGATTGTTTTCTAAACTCGGCAGAAAGCATGTAGCCCGCTTGAAGGTTACATTTTAAGAAGGTAGTGGGCCCTGGTGGAATTCATTTTCTCATTTTCCAAATTTGTATAAGCAATTGCGAAAGGTGTGTTATGCCGCGAAGCGGCGCGAAATTTTCCGGTTTTGTATTGTGGATAGCTGGATTTTGACTGCTGCAAAGATAATGTTTACGATTTTACGATAAACTGGGAACGTGCGGGGGGCATACTTGTATTGAATTCCCCAGATTCCTGTGTGTGTGTGCGGGGGGGGGGGGGGGGCATTTGCCCCTGATGCTCCCACGCCCCTGGATCCACCAGTGACTGCGCCATTGCTTGTATGAATAGTTTGTACATGTCGACCCACATGGCCCACGACTTCTAGCCAGTGGAATTATTGTCGCATTATTATTTAAGCATATCGTAATCACCACGTGGCATTAAAATGTTTCGGGCAGTATACATTAGGGGAGAGTGCCCTATATGCGCCCTGTGCCCAAATGCGCCCACTCGAATATCTGAGAACTCAGCGTATCTATTTATTTGTTTGTTTTGTATATTTATGTTCCCAATCTCTATTTCATTATTTTCCGGTGACATCTCGCCCAGTGCGCACACAGTGAGAGGCAAGGGATTAGTTTTAATATAATGTTGCGTTTTCATAGGCAGAACGCGCTCATTTGTTGAGATATAAATGGTTTTGAAGTCACGCTATCAATAATCAATGTTTTCCCCGTAAAATTAACTAATTATCTGTCTTTTTGCATCATTGAATAAAGCTGGACTATGTTGCATCCGTCAATATTGCATTTTGAAATATAGTTGCATTTTCCTAAATGCGCCCATATCAAATGCGCTCCGGAATTGGCTGTATCTCACATTTTTTTTAAACAAAATTGCTTCATTGTTGCACAGAAAACGTCGAAATAATGTGGAAGAGCGTTTTTAAGAACAAGCGATGCCGAAAGGTAAGCTAATCCAATGTCGGATACGTGCAATTCTCGAACCGTGTATTTTGCATTGGAATAACACAGTGCCCTAAATTCGCCCTTAGGGGGTAAAATTGCCCTTAGGGGGCGCAGTAAGGTGACGTTGTGCCTAAATCCGCCAATTGAAAGGTTTTACTAAACTTATTGTAAACAATAAATAAATAGAGCTATACAGGTGCAAACAGGAACTAGCATATAAAGGGAAAATTTCAGTTTAACTAAAGCCGTTAAAGGGAAATAATGACCTTTTGATTTTGTTAGCAGCAATTTCTTTGGCTACCGGTATGGTATTAAGATGATGTGATATATATTTTTAAAAAAACACATTATTCCCTTATTCAAAGTTGGAAGTTTGGAAAAATTAATGATCGGTATTTTCCCTCTACTATTGGAAAGCGACACATCTGGCGCTTTTGTATAAATCTGTTCAACGTTGTTGAATGGGCACTTTGAAACAAATCGCCGACACTGAATAGGTCGCCGTCGACGTGCAGCGATGAGCTTCCGATTTAATTGCCAGTTTTGTAAATGGTTGTTAATTGTAAAGGATGGGCAGGCTATAATCACAACAAGCAGAACGCAAACTATATTTTCCACACCATTGCGTAACAAAGTAATACGGGAAACGCCCGGAGTTTGATGGAAACCGAAAAGTACTTGGGAAGAACCGGTTGTTAAAAGTGTGGAACACTTATCAAGATTAACTTGAAATATCTCTCGGAAGGAATTTGTATATGCAGAATGCGATGAATTTACATCATATTTTGGACTCGTCTGTCGATTTCAAGTGCTAACTCTATTTTTTGTGTGGGAAAATATTATTATTTCCCTTTAACCTTGTGAGTTACGGTTGCGTATATTTGATACAGTCAGCATTCTTCCTTAGTGGGGCGCATTATAAGCACTCTCCTCTACAGCAGTCGATACGAATACTGCTTCGGAACGTAGGATAAAAAGATTGCGATACAACTATGAATACCAAAGTGGAAATACTGTGAAACATAGCTGTGCTGAAATTAAGTTATTTCAATTAATTTAATCAACATGTAGTGTCCTTCACAAAGCAGCTCACACAAGACAGTACCAGGCATGCCATTTATTATTTAACCAAGTCGTCATGAAAGCCTCAGCAGAAGCTCCTTAGCGCTTTGTTGGCAAGTGGCAACAAAACACAATACTTATTTTTAGTAGCTCGTCTTAACCCGCGACTTACTGGTGGGGGGGGGCTATTTTTTGCCCCCCCCCCCCCCCCCCCTCCCGTTATTTTGCAATAACAACTCCTAAACCAACAGCAGTATCTCACCAATATTGCAGTACCTTCTCTCACATCAATTCTACACATGTTGGCCGAAGGAAAAATATGAGGTGATGATAGGTCAACCGGGAATGACGTCAGAGTGACGTCATGTTCTTCGGTTTTTGTTGAAAAATAACGGTTCGCGGAAAACGCTGTCAAAGGTACAATGTTTTAGATAAATTGATTTATCTTAAATAAAATTACTGACAATAGATCGTGCTATCAAACTGCTATCTCGGATTCTTGAGTTTTTTGTGTTCAAAATTTTGAGAAATCCAAATCCTTTTTTTTAACAAAATAAACAAAAATCTGAATTATCCAAAAACCGGAATATATGTGATCGAGACGTGTTCGGTGAATATGTGTACCAAATTTGAAGTCGATATCTTCAAAAATGAATGACATATGACCTTCAAATTACGAAAATAGACCACCTCTAACAGCATTACTATGCATACAAAATGCATTTCCGGTTTTGCTTTTTACTTCTATCCATATGGAACAAACAATGTTCTAATGTCATTGTTCGCGTTATAGACGAAAAACAAGCACATAAACATGTGTTACAACTCCTCATGACCGTAATGGGCTGTTTGACCTCGTGACCTCGGATGACCTTGACCTGACCCAAGGTCATAAACAGCTTAGAATGGTACTTCGAAGTGTCAGACACGCGAATCATACCTATTTATCGACTGCTTATGCGTTTAATAACGCAATTTTGCGCGACAATTCCATCCATCGAGACCTTATGACGCGGTCAAACAGGTGTGTACTTGACCTGACTTATGACGTCATCGGTGACCCGAGGTCAACAATATTAAGTTTCATTCGATAAATTGTCCAGGGCTATCGAATGCCGTTTGAACTTCTATAATCGGTCTTGTAGTTCCGGAGATCTGAGTGGGAGGAGAACTAGCCTCCCCCCCCCCCCCCCCCATTCAGTCGCGTTATTATACCCCAGTAACTCGCGGGTTAAGAATGCAGTGCGCATTATATCACATTTATTCCACAGTTACATACCTCCGATGATGCCGCGGCGATGATGCTCAGATGATGCTCCATCCTGTGCGACAGACTGTTGGTGCGCAATACCTCCCCCCTCCACCTCCGGGCCCGCCATGACGCCTCTTCCTGCTGCTGGCGTCTCTGTGCGTCAGTGTCAGGCACGTAGCCAGGATTTCGTCCAGGGAGGGGGGCGGGGGGCGGCGCCTCGAAAGGGCCCCCTTCCAGAGCGTTGAAAGGACCCCTTCCCAAGCGTTGAAAGGGTCGAACAAAACGGATGAAAAGGGCAAAGGCTCGTCACAAGGATGGAAAATGCAGTATGACAGGTATGGCATGGGCCATACCAACTTTTAGGAGCTGGAGTTAGCAAACTGGCATATCAACTTTGGAACCAGCGGCACCAATTTGTAATCAGCTATACCAACTTGGAATATTCGTTAAGCTCAAGATCTGGATGGAACTCTTAAACAAATTGCGCCGCGGAGCAGCGCGAAAATTTTGAGTTGTATGCCCTGGATATGCTTTCTCATCAATGCGTCGCATTGCGTATGGTGCGTACCTCTAAAAATGCTATTGTGCGTTCAAAAGTGCGGTAAAAAAGTGATGAAGTGTGCTATTTTGCCCAATTATATAGGAGAGTAGGACATAACACATAAATGCGCAGAGAAACGGGCCGATTTTTTTTTGCTAACCCGCATATAATTGAATTTGTAGTTAAATTGCACCGCGGAGCGGCGCGCAAATTTTGAGTTGTATTCCCTGGACAACTGCATTCTTACTGTTGAAAGACCCAGGGTCCCTTCAGATCGTCTAGGGGCCCCTCCGACCTTTTCAACGCCCTTCCGACCTATTCAGGGACTCATCTGGGATCCGCGAAAAGACATGATGCGGAGTGTGTGATATATATTAAATAAAAAGAGGGCTTACTCTACAAAAAAAAATCGGAGCTTTCGGGTATATTGTAACACCCTAACGAAGGGTGTTACAATATACCCGAAAGCTCCGCTTTTAATATTTGTATTGTGGAGTAAGTCCTCTTTGTATTTAATCTTCATCTGGGATCTCTACGTGCTTTTGGCCCTTTCGGTCTGACCAGGGACTCCTCTGACCTTCCAAGAAGCCCCTCTTGTGTGTCAAGGGGCCCATTCGGCCTGTTGAGAGGTCCTTCCGACCTGGCCAGGGACTGCACTGGCTGCTTTGTCGCCCTGCCGACATGCTCAGGGGCCCCTCCGACCTGCCCAGGGGCCCCTCCAGTCTGGCTAGGAACTCATCCGGCATGTTCAAGGGCCCTTCCGACCGGCCCAGGGACCCTTTCGGTCTAGTAAGGGGTTCCTCTGACTTGCCCAGGAGCCCCTCCGATCTGCCCAGCGACTCTTCTAGTCGGACTGCGCTGGCTGCTTTGTCGGCCTGCCGACATGCTCAAGGGGCCTCTCGACCTGCCCAGGGGCCCCTCTATGCTGGCTAGGAGCCCATTCGACGTGTTCAGGGGGTACTCTGACCCGCTCAGGGGCCCTTTTGAGCTGGCCAGGGCCCCCTTCGATCAGCACAAGGGCCCTTTGAACTTTCCAGGAGCCCTCTGGTATTTCCAGGGGCCCTCTAGCCGTCTAAGGGACCCTTCCAACCTGGCAAGGGACTGCGCTGGCTGCTTTGTCACTTTGCGACATGCTCCGAGGGCCCTCCGACCTGATTGGGGCCTCTCCGTGCTGACTAGGGGCCCATTCGGGAAGTTCAGGGGCCCTTCTGACCCACCTAGGGACCCTTTCGGTCTGGTCAGGGGCCCCTCTGACCCTGGGAAGTTAAAAGGACACAGGGGCCCTTTTAACTTCCCAGGGGCCCTCTGGTATGTCCAGGGGCCCTCAACCTGCTCAGGGGCCTTTATGACCTGGCAAGGGACTGCGCTGGCCGCTTTGTCGCCCTTCCGACATGATCATTGCTCAGGGGCCTCTCGACCTGCCCAGGGGCCCCTCTGTGCTGGCTAGGGGCCCATTCGACGTGTTCAGGGGGCCCTCTGACCAGCTCAGGGGCTCTTTCGGTCTGTCCAGGGGTCCCTCTGACATGCACAGTAGGCATGGTCGTCACAATTGATTTCTGATCTTGAAAATTGCGAGGGTGGATCGGTATGAAGTAAACAATTCTGAACAACTTTTCATTTTCGTTTTTTTATCAAATGAATTCCTTACTACCTTACATCTACTTTTTGAAAACATGTTTGGTCCTCAGGGCACTCGGCTGCCGTTCAACGGACCAGCAAGCGCCGATGATGGGTAAAACACGCACTGAATATGCAGATGCACACTTAGGCCCCCTTAAAATATTTGCCATATTAGTATTAGCCATTTCCACGAAGGATTATTGCGCTGAAAGATTCTGAAAAGTTACTGAAAAGTTTTAACAAGTTTTGGTATAGAAGTCTTAGTTCGACGAACCGTTCCTTAACAACACAATTTTTACATGCGATTTTTGGCTTGAAACGTCCCTCAGAATTGTGTAATATGTTGGTAAGAATATAATATGTTGACAAAATTGCGGTTTGGTGGTAATTAGCAAGATCAGTATTGATTGGTCAGTTGTGATGCGCATTCGTGGCCCGATATCACTGCGAAATTCCGCCTCGGAAATCTCCACCGACTGAAACTTGTCAAAACTTCACAACGATTAAGAAACTACCAGTGGCGTGTGACGCAATTGGACGCAATGGACCCGCCCAATCTGGCCCAATCCGGCGGCCGAAAAAAAAACTAAAATCTGCATCATGATGAGTAAAAGCACTTCCACAGCAATTGGGTGAAAACGCCTGCCTTCGTCTGGATGTGCTAAGCCCGGAGCCGTGCTCAGAAATGGTACAGTAGAGTCGCCAGGAAATCCGATCGCGTGCGAGGCGCCGAGGCAACCTCCTCGCCTCGCTGGTTCTCAAGCAAAGCAGCTGGAATATAAAACCACGAGAAACTGAGTCGTGCTCGGGCATATTCAAATACTAAGTACAGTCATTGATGTTAACCATAGTAACTTATACTGATTAAACTATATCGGCGTGTGTTGTCACATGTGACCTCAAACACACGGTATGCCGCCGCTTTATTCAGCCAATGCTGCTCATTACTGCTCATCACGTATCGTCAGCTGATGACAGTCGTTCCCGGGCACCGTCCCCAATCGCCACTCGCACTTCCGGCTCCCGTCCCCGCTATTGTCCCGGCACTCGCCCCTAAGTGACCGCCGCCCCCGCCCCGCCCCCGGGCCATCGCCAGCCCACCGATAATCGCCGTCTGTTTTACACCGCCACAACAGCAGCACGCAATGGCTCCCGATGATCGGGGCGACCGCGGCTTTACTCGATTAGAGCCCCGCCCCGCCGCCCCGCCGCCCCGCCGCCGCCGCCACGCCGCCCCGCCACTGGCCGAAGCCCGTAAACACTGTCAATACCAGTAACGATGTGGGTCAACAGAGAGTAGCGGTGGCGGCGGCGGCGAATCTCGTTATGGATATCAGCCGCGCGCGACGTGCGATGGAAACCAGAGGCAGCGATACGTGCCACTAACTCGATTGCCGGCCATTAGTGCCATTTTTACCGAACTCTGGCTAGTGTAAGAAGCGGCGGCAGAAAAATGACGTGTCGGTACGGCGATCGGCGCGTCGGATTGGGAGGGGGGGGGGGGGGGGAGGGGAGGGGGGGGGGGGGGGGCGGCAGGGGGGGGGGGGGGGGGCTGGTGGAGATGAGTTGCAGACGGGATATTTTGCCTGCCCGCAGGCTGGCCGACACACCGATAGATATGCGTATTACAGGGGTGTTAGCTAGTGTAAAGAAGACCGGCACTAAAGACGTGCCAAGTCCGGCAGCGTTGTCTTACATGTTTCATTTTCAACTGTCTAGCAAATATGTATTCAAATGTATCTAGGTGACAAAGCTTTTCTTGAAGCAGAACTGATAAGTCGACTTTAGGCTCATCCATCCATTTTCCAATTGGTTAAGGTCTGTCTTTCTAATGAGTGTGTACGATTCGGAAGAGTAAACAGTGCCTTCTTTAAGCCAAATGATTTCACTGACCTATGGACAGCCAGTTTTGCCAGCCTTTCGTAAAGCAATGCCTATCATTCAAGCCAGCAGTCACCTGGGAGGCGCATGCTGATGTGTCTGAAATGCCCACCCTGTCAAGGCAGAACTGTCACCCTGTCAAGTCCACCCTGTCAAGGCAGAAAGGACATCACACACCCATGTAACCAGGAGGCCCAAGCAGGGGTGGAACTTTATTCAATCGGTTGGCTGGCCCAACGGCCGAATGCTCAAGTTGAAACTAAATGTCCAATACTATACGTATATATGTATATATAGTGTATAATTATTATATAATATATTGATTATAAAACTATTATAATGATTACAATAATTATGGAACCATTTTGTCCGTTTCATACAGGAAAAATACCCAAAACATTGTTTCCAATTTCCTTCTTTCAGCCGACAAAATTTACAAATGACTAATTAACTGAAATTCATAGGTAAGCACTGACTGGTCATATCATTCCTTTTTAAGGACAGCAACACAATTTCGAAGCCGTTAAATGTTGAATTATCGCCATCGGTGGCCAGTTAAAAAGGCATCTGAAAAACACGTTCATCATACATAATTTTCACATGCCAGCCGGAGTCGGCAAAATTTAACTGACTAACTCCAGCAAAATTACCGACTCCAATCGACTCAGATTCCGACTCCGAGTCTGCAAGACTGATTCCGACCGACCAATGGCTCTCTCAGCCCGTTTAAGGGCTCTCCAAAATGACCGAAGAGTTTTCTCAGACTTGCACAGGGCCCTCTTAGGTCTGACAATGGCCCTCTTAGACAAGCGTAAGGCCCTCTCAGATCAGACGGTGGTAATCTCTGGTCGACCGATGATCCTCTCAAAGAAGCGGAGGGTCCTCTCTTAGGAACTTAGGGCTCTCTTGGGCCGGAAAGGCGCCCCACACCCCTTGGACGATTAAGGGTTCTTTCAAACTGGTAAACAGACCTCTCAGACAGGCATAGGGCCCTCTCAGGCATGACAAAGGTCATTTCAGAACGACAAGGAGCCTAAGGCTCTATGGCCTGGAAAGTACTGTTCAAACCAACTGTGGCCCCTCTCAGACACCCGGGTTCTTTCCGGCCTAGACAATGGCCTTATAAGACCAGCCTGGGGCCCGCTCAGGCCTGGCAAGAGCCACTGGAGTCGACCTATGGCCCCCTAAGTCCGACTGAGTTCTCCTTCAGGCCGACCAAGGGCCCCCTCAAGCCGACAAGGGGTCCCTCAGGCCGACAAAGAGACTTTCAGGCCGAACAAAAGCGCCTCAGGCCGACCAAGGGCCCCCTCAATACGGCCGAGGTTCCCTCAAGCCGATCGAGGACCCCTAAAGTTGACCTCAGGCCCTCAGGAATACTGAGCTCCCATCCAGGCCGACCTATCACCATCACTATCACTATCACTATCAGACCGACAAGAGTCCATCAGGCAGAAGAAGAGCTCCTCATTCCGACCGGGCCTCCTCAGGCCGACCAAGGGCCCCTCAAGCCGGCCGAGGTTCCCTCAAGCCGACCCAGCCCCCCCCCCCTTATAGTCGATCGAGGGCTTTCAGGCCGATCAGGCCGACAGATGCCCCCTCAGGCCGGCAGGGAAACCCTCAGACCAAACAATGTCTCCTTGGGCCGACTGGAACCCCATCGGGTGGACGAAAGACTCCCTCAAGTCGACGGAGTGCCCCCTCAGGTCGACCGAGCTCCCCTCCAGGCCCAACGAGGCTCGCTCAGGTTGACCGAGGGCTCGTCAGGTCAACCAAGGACCCTTCAGGCCGACCTCGGTTAACCTCCTGGAAGAGCCATGGCCCCCTACCCCCCCCCCGGCCACGATGACCCGATGCCCTTTGATGGCACGATCCCCTCGATGTTCCTCCGTATCAAACTATTATTTAAGCCCGGATGTTGGATATTTAGTATTTAGTATATTGCAATACCAGGGAGCAAAAAAGGCTGCATAAACTATCAGCCTTATTTCAGGCAAACAATAAATTTACAACAAATTCCATTGAACACCATTTAAATAGAGCACTCCGATCGCTAATTCGTCATGCTCCCGGCCTTCTATTCGCTAATCTGAACGTTTGAACCTTGTATCTACGGACTTGTTAGCAGAAGAGAATTAATGTTACCAACTTACCCATTATATCATAATCGAAAAGCAGTCGCAGATGGAATCACAATGCTCGTATACTTCTAAGATGGAATACTCCTAAGATGGAATCACATCTTGATATGATGAAATACGAAAAAATCAAAACAGAACAATCTGTGCGGAGTCCTTGAAATTTTAGAGGGGCACATATTTGGAAAACATTGGGGGGCGGAGCACCATTGGTGGGGGGGGGGGGGGGGTCAGCTCAGCATTGGGGGGTGGGGATCAGCTCAGCATTGGGGGGGGGATCAGCTCAGCATGGCGGGGGGGGGGGGCTCGGGCCCTCCCAAAGAGATATAAAGTTCCGCCCCTGGGCCCATGGGACTGGCGAAGCTTTCATACGCTGCCTGTGCTACGGTGCGATTCCGAACCTACTTGTCCCTCCTGTCAAGGGAAATAGTGTCTATATCAATGCTCTGAAGACAATAAAGTGACGGATCACAGTCAGTGAGTGACCCAAGTATCTAATGTTTCCAGGATTTCTACTGGAACTGTGGCTGGACAGGCCCAGACGCCTATAAGTATCAATACGTTTAACCGGTTTCTCAAACTGCAGTCTATGGGGCCGGAATAGCCATGTTACCCATGTTATCCGAGCATGACCCTGGTTGTCGATAACGTTGCGTTTCGTCAATCAATGATTCCGGTGCTTGTCAACGTCGCAGAGTTCGGACTGAAAATGAGTGACATCTGTCTGAGCCCAGACTAGCGGAGTAGAAGTCGCCGACTTCTCTGCAATCTCAGCAATCTCTGCTCTCCACTTCTGACCACTCGTCAGTGACGTCACTGGAGTTTTACAACGACTGTGTTTGAATAAGAGCTGCAAACTGATAATTATCAATGGACCTGAGTGACAGCTGAAAACGTACATATTTAAACAAACGGTCTACACCTGTTTGCTAAAAGGAAGTTCGATAGTAGCATACCAGGTCAGGGTGTCATCACAGTGGGAACTGGGTAAGTGCTTCACAGTTCGCACTACTTCAGATAACCCAGCTGATATCATGAAAGTTAACGACACCGTCGCCATATAACCTTGCAACTGCGGCGCCCTTAAATCCAAATCATCATTATGTATCATCATCATCATCATCATCATCATCATCATCATCATCATCATCATCGTCATCATCATCATCATCATCATCATCATCATCATCATCATCATCATCATCATATCATCATCATCATCATCATCATCAACGACAGCATCATCATCAACGACAGCATCATCATCATCATCATTATCATTATCATTATCATTATCATTATCATTATCATTATCATTATCATCATCATCATCAACGACACCGTGTAGTGAATCACATATTGAAACTGTTAACTTTACACATGATAGGTACTGGGAATTCAGAGGGCGAATCCACCCACCTTTAGCGCGCGTGATTCTCAGAAGCTCTCTGTACTCGTGTTGACTGAATCCAAATCTCCCAGCTATTAAAGGCGTCATATAGCAGCTATGACACAGATCCAGGACACAGCACGTTGTCGCTGACTGCACCCCCCCCCCCCCCCCCCCCCACCCATACTCATCACTGAGCAGTCAGTGGCAGCCAGACACACCCTCCGTCTCACCACGCTAGTGAGACACGACTTAATCCCGTGCTTAATCGGTAATCCCATCCTGGCCGGCTGCGCGCGGACCGGATGCGGTGCTCCCATCCTGGTCTCCGGACCCGGACCGGCTGCAGTGCTCCCATCCTGGTCGGCTGCGCGCGGACCGGCTGCAGTGCTCCCATCCTGGTCGGCTGCGCGCGGACCAGCTGCAGTGCTCCCATCCTGGTCTACTGGGCCCGGACCGGCTGCAGTGCTCCCATCCTGGTCGGCTGCGCGCGGACCAGCTGCAGTGCTCCCATCCTGGTCTACTGGGCCCGGACCGGCTGCAGTGCTCCCATCCTGGTCTCCGGGCCCGGACCGGATGCGGTGCTCCCATCCTAGTCTACCGGGCCCGGACCGGATGCAGTGCTCCCATCCTGGTCTCCGGGCCCGGACCGGATGCGGTTGGCGCCGCCGCTGAAGTGACCCGTCACTCCTATAAGAGGCGTTCATAAATTACTTTTGTGTGTGGGGAGGGGGGGGGGGGCATTTTTGACCCCTTCCTCCCCATGTTACGCTCTGGTTACGCCAGATTCAGACCCCTGTCCTCCCCCATGTTACGCTGTGCAAAGCAAAACGCTAAAAAAAAAATGTTGCATTGGCGCGTTTTAGCACTGTAGTCTGTAGAACCACACAGTTGACAATTTCACACATTAATTCATTTTCAATGCTGCCACATAATATACATACAACGCTAACCCATTATAAATTATAAGTAGCTACAGTCAGTGATTTGCCTTAAAAAAATCGAAATTAATCGAATTAATCGAAATAGAAATTAATGTCCGACATTCAATAGTAGAAAGGACTGGGATAAGCCGGGTAGTGGGTTAGTTGGTGATTTAGCTCGTTTGCTTCACTACTAATTATACCGAGAACGCAGCTATCTTGACATCTCTTGGTAACTTAACTGTTTGCGTATATCCAAAAGGAATATTATGGGTGATTTACTAAGTGATTAGTGACACTGAGCACTGAGCAGACATATGCATTGTTTCCAGAAACGAGTCCTAAAAACGGAATAAATCGTAAGTCGTGAAAACCTATTATCAGGGCTGAGTGTGAACAAAGCATAGGGAGAGTGGGGCGAATTGGGACGCTTTTGCGAGTTCGACTTTGAGACATTCTAAGTATGTCTAGATCGGCGGAACATTTATTCGCATCATATCAGCACAACAATTTTATGCGTGGTATTTTAGTCCTTGCAGAATTAAAAAAAATGTATGACCATCGCTTGCAGGAGAGTTGGGACACACGCAGGAGAATAGGAACAGACGTGTAGAAGTTAAAAATGTTCAGAAGTATAAAGATACGATTGACACTGAACGCTACTTAGGTTTTACGAGCATCGACAATATTTAAAAAAACATATTCCTATTATGTGTAGGGAAAATGTTTCAGGCAAATGTCTTAGTTACTGAAAATTCATGGTATGGTCATTTTTCACTAAAAGAACATCAAAACGCATAGCGAAATCACCGTATCATTTAAAGGGAATGTTTCACCTTTGTATTGGTTTTGAACTGAGATAGCCATTATATTTGGCCGTTATTGAAATGTCGAGAAGACTAAGGTCATTTTCCTCAAAACTTAGCCGTTGTTAAGCAATTGAATTTCCCATTTGCAAAATGTGGTCTAGGCTAGTGCCGCCGCTGATTGGCTGACAGCCACTTTCTCAGCCAATCCCACGTTGTCAGCCAATCAGCGGCGGTCTAGAGCTCAATAATGACGTAATCATTCAAAAATTAAAACCTTAATTTGTATAAAGTTAAGTGACTTTTTTAGTGAAAAATATCACCATCGTTTTCAGCATCACTTACTTCATATTTTCGACTACAACCAGCGTATATTTGACAACTTTCAGAAAGGTGAAACATTCCCTTTGGCCTTTAAGTATGATATAAAATCAGCATGAGCGACTTCCACAGGAGAATTGGTACACGTGTTCCAATTCTCCTGTAGTGATCAAAAATAGCAAACAAAATATGTAATTTTATATTTATTTACGTCATTTTGCTGATTCGACTGCGACTTCCTGGAGAGTACAGTCTGTTGAAAGTAACTATCCACTGAGGAAGAGTACAGTCTCTTGAAAGTAACAAACCACTGCGTGCGGAGCTCCACCGAACTAACCACAACAGTTTGAGAGCCCCAGCACATTCGGAGCGCCTGATGGCTAGTCCGGTCCGAGAGGGGAGGGTGACCGGTCAAAGGTCGTTAAAAACAGGGACCTTGAATGCTTAAAACATGCAGAGTTAAAATGTATTTCAGTTTTGATTTTTGTGACCCACACAGAATATTGATCAATCCTTTACAAATATAGCTTTCGGCTCTCGCTCCGCCCAGCGTGACACTACACTGGCAAAGGACCTTCATTAGTTTGCAACTCTCCCTTACATAGACAATAATTTTGTAGAGCATCAATGCCCACCTGTGTATCATATTGACGTGTCCCTATTCTCCTGTGTCTCAATTCTCCCCACTCTAACCTATTTATTTTTTAACGAATTTGGCCGAAAAACTCGTTTTTCGGACTTTTGTTTAGACCAAAGGAAACTATTTTAGTAAACTTACGTTGCCTGACCCCCCCCCCCCCCCCCCCCCCACACACACACACCGCCCCCCCCCCCCCCCCTCCATCCTCATTGTCACAGGCTGGTGACATGAGGTCAGGACTCCTGTCAAACTCCTCTCCCCCCTCCCCCATGGACCGTTACGTAGTTTGTGAACGGCCTTCTAGTGGTCAGAACATGCTGCCTGACTGACGCGAGTGACATTTTATACGAGCGACTCGTGACGCGGCCCTTCAGACTGGGTGTGCCGATGCCGTCGCCCGTAGCTGCCTACCGTACGTCAGACCGCGTAAGTTGGACCGCACCCACAGCTGCCTACCGTACGTCAGACCGCGTAAGTTGGACCGCGCTCAGTCAAACCGAGCTCACCGAGACAGAGCCGAGCACTGAGCGGGTCGGAGATGCTGCTGATTCAACTGTGGCTTCCTGGAGTGTACCTGAGTGGTTTGGGGAGTGGTGCTCGTGGTGTGTCCGGTATAAGCCGAGAAGCTAGTGTAAGGTGTATCGCCGAACCAGCTGGTGTTATATTAGTTATCTCTCACTGTTCGCTTGTTAAAGGAAATAGTTCACCTTCAACATTAGTTTTAAACTGAGATAGCAATTTTGTAGCCCGTGTTGGGAAACCCCTATCTGCAAGTTTTCTTGACTGAAAAGACTCTCCAGCCGAATATATTTGAGTTTTTGGCGAAGGAATGCGGTGCTGGCGAAAGAATGTTGTACTGGTTTTAGCCCGGGCAGAGGCTATACCATCAGCCAATCAGTTTGCAGCTGGTGCTAGTAAGCGATCGCCGGCCGCCGGTTGCCACATCTCCAATGCGAGTCTATCTTTACGCGACTACTTTCGAATCTGATTGGCTGACCCATTGTTTATATTCGCGTGACGTCAGGACTCTGACTCAGAGAGTATGCATATAGTTTTGATAAACAATAAAAATTTACGGCCTTCTGTCCTGAATCGGCGCGATATAAGGCCATTTTTGACAATATAAAAAGAAATTGTATTAAAAAATATAATCAAATCGAGTTGGGTAAAAAAATTCCAAGGGGAACTATTTCCTTTAAAGGGACTGTCCCACCTTTGTGAAAGTTGTCGAATCACACTTAATTGTATGTCTACATGTCAGGCGAGGTCAGCTGAACATGTTCGTGAACTTTTTTTTTCTCGAAAAAAATGTTTATCTTAGAAGATATTCATCTTTTAGTTTTAAGCGAGAAGTTGAGTTGGTTACGTCATATGATTTTTTTTAAATAACGGAAATCCTTTGTGCTGCCAAATATATGGCACAATTTTTTGTCGACATCTATTGCGCAGAAAAAGCGAACCACCCGGTGTCTAGATTGGCTTAGATTGCGAACCACCCGGGGATCGAGAAATGAAAGACGAAAATATTCCAAGGCTGACATTAAAACAAGTCGACTATCATTACCAGTTGGGTAAAGAGACGACGCTATCGGTTTAGAGTCCCTATTCAAATACACATGACCTTATTTTTTACAGATGTCAAAATCGAACTCGACTATCTTTTTGATTAGATCATTGTGGTTGTTCTAACTGCTACCATACTTAATTTCTCAGGGGGTCGTTTTAGGACCCCTCCCCCTGTATGGCAAGGGTTAGTGGCATACTCTCCGCAAAGCGACTATTATGTTCTGGGATAATGATTCTGTTTTGGGCTGTTATGGGTTGTTCCGGGTCACGAGTCATGTCTAACACAATGCAATCTATTATCCAAAAAGGCGAGTTTGATTCGCGTCACTACCAGAACCTTCGCCGCTTGACTGTGGGTTATTTCAGGACGGCTTGGAAAGCGCACTGCCAGAATAGGAATACATGGTCCTACATCGCTGGCTGCAGGCTGTACTATACCACCACGATCCACCGACCAACCACCACCACCAACACGCGGCGAACGACCACCACCAGCAGACCTTCCGCACAGGACTTCCACCAGAACCCGAGCAAGACCAATGCGCACGCAGTTTTTCCTTCTGTGGTTCTCTACCGATGGTCGACCCCTCTGTGTCGACCAGTGGTCCAGTGGTAGCGGACCGGTCGCCTCTCGCCGGTCGACCTGCACGGCGACAACACAGCCATGGCCGGGTCGCCAGTGCGCCAGTGGGAGCTCCGGGGTCATTTTGTGGTGCACTTGGGGCACAAATTGGGCATTGCAGTACATTAGCATTCACGAGATGTAGTAAGTTGTAGTGAAAAAGTGCAAGTTTGTGTATTCCTTGGTAGTTTACTGCTAAGTGTGCCAGGGCATTGTGATACGATTATGTACCTGTTCTGGTAAATACATTATTATGGGCATTTAACTCAAGCATGTGCAACGTCCAGGACACGCGGCTCGACTGACACGAGTGACTCGTGGCCAGGACACGTGGCTCGACTGACACGAGTGACTCGTGGCCAGGACACGTGGCTCGACTGACACGAGTGACTCGTGGCCAGGACACGTGGCTCGACTGACACGAGTGACTCGTGGCCAGGACACGCGGCTCGACTGACACGAGTGACTCGTGGCCAGGACACGTGGCTCGACTGACACGAGTGACTCGTGGCCAGGACACGTGGCTCGACTGACACGAGTGACTCGTGGCCAGGACACGCGGCTCGACTGACATGAGTGACTCGTGGCCAGGACACGCGGCTCGACTGACACGAGTGACTCGTGGCCAGGACACGTGGCTTCACTGACACGAGTGACTCGTGGCCAGGACACGCGGCTCGACTGACATGAGTGACTCGTGGCCAGGACACGCGGCTCGACTGACACGAGTGACTCGTGGCCAGGACACGCGGCTCGACTGACACGAGTGACTCGTGGCCAGGACAAGCGGCTCGACTGACACGAGTGGCTCGTGGCCAGGACATGTGGCTCGACTGACACGAGTGACTCGTGGCCAGGACAAGCGGCTCGACTGACACGAGTGACTCGTGGCCAGGACACGTGGCTTCACTGACACGAGTGACTCGTGGCCAGGACATGTGGCTCGACTGACACGAGTGACTCGTGGCCAGGACACGTGGCTCGACTGACACGAGTGACTCGTGGCCAGGACATGTGGCTCGACTGACACGAGTGACTCGTGGCCAGGACACGCGGCTCGACTGACACGAGTGACTCGTGGCCAGGACACGCGGCACGACTGACACGAGTGACTCGTGGCCAGGACACGCGGCTCGACAGACTGGGTGTGTCACCGCTGTCCCGAGGAACTATCGGCTCTCAGACTGAGCTTAACTGGCTGACAAGCCCCCGGACCCGCCGGAGATGCTGCTGATTCAGTCGCGGTTTCCTGGAGTGCAAACCGTTTAGGGAGTGTTCCCGTGTAATGTCCGGTGTAAGCTGATAGGATTTACCTGCAAACCAGCTGTTGTTTTTGGTTCTCGCTGGCTGCAGTCCTGTTTTCAAACGAATGGTTTATACTGGGACATCTTGTGAACTCCTGCAGTCGTGCTAAAGGAATCAAGGATATTAATTCATGTAAATCCTCCAGCCTCCTCCATCGATGTGTTTCGGAATCAAATCCCCTCGCTGAGTAGAACTTGTCCAACAGACCTTGAACACATCCAATCAACAAAATACCGGCAAGTTATGGCCCATGTGTTAGGTGTCAGAACAACAATATCCCCTCGTGCGCCCTGAGTCTGGTTTGAGTCCGAGCTATCCCCTCGTGCGCCCTGAGTCTGGTTTGAGTCCGAGCTATCCCCTCGTGCGCCCTGAGTCTGGTTTGAGTCCGAGCTATCCCCTCGTGCACCCTGAGTCTGGTTTGAGTCCGAGCTATCCCCTCGTGCGCCCTGAGTCTGGTTTGAGTCCGAGCTATGCCCTCGTGCGCCCTGAGTCTGGTTTGAGTCCGAGTGACTGCTACTGACGACTGCCGGCTATCAGTTCAGAGGCGAGCTATCATCCAGCTAAGAGCTATCCAGCCAGCTCCTAGCGGCATGATAGATTGGTAGGTATACCTTACCAATCACAATTCGCACCCCAGGTATAGGTATTAGGTAAAGGAATATTGGGTATACCTACCAATCGGGTGGATAAATCCAATACTCACGTGTATATTAGCTGTAAGAAGAATCTTGCTGTAGACTGAGGTATTTCGCGGATATCAAAATAATGACCAGCATAGCGCAAGGCAGATTCCTTCCTTATTCCAAATTATCTGATTCCGATAGTAAGTTTTCATTTTATCAAATGATTTGTGAAGATGGACCCTTCCTTAGTTCGTGTTTTTTTATGTACGTAATAACAGCCCGCTTACGTCCATGTTTCCAATGTATTTTGTTACAAAGATAACTAACTTACCTCACCAAAATCCCGAACCAAACTTTATTTTCTTCCTACCCGTTGCATCTTCAATCGATCGATTGCTTTAGCGTGTGTGCAAACGAGCAGCATTGGCATATACTTACACCAAGCTGCTTATAGAGACACTTACCCGAAATCGCCAATATATGACGTCATATTGCACACGCATAAAGGGACAAAACAGTCCCGGTTTACTTCCGGGACACGGCTTAACTGATACGTGGCTCGACGACGTGGCTACAGGTAAGCCATGCAGCATCAAATTCTCGGACTTAGCTTGCTCATTCCACTGTTCCGGGTGGACTGGTCACCTGACATTTTAATGTCGCCACGGGGGAGTGGCCGTCACGGATCTGCAGTGAATCCTCGCCGTGACTCTGTGAGTAATACACCTGTCTATTGATACAGCTCTATCCGCATCGATTCGCCATAATTCAGCATACACAGCCGGCTGCCCAGAAGTGGAAATACCGCACCGACCGTTCACAGGCCAATCATCTTACTAACCACGGCTTTTTTGGCATCACCTACTCTGCGGAAGCAAAAACACGCCGCTCTCGAGATGGTAGTCGCTTCATCACTCGGGTTTCACCTGCGCAGCGATGCGACAGCGCGGTGCACCGCGTCAGGAACTGGTTCCGGCCCTCTCCAGCTCGGCGCCGGTGCACAAGGCTGGCGCAGAGGCCGAAAAAGCTGAGAGTTGCGGGCGAGATGGGCCAGAGCGTCTGTGCAGGAGTCGGTACAGGCACAACCGGCCCGGCCGGCTCGCCTATATAAGCTTCTGAACTTGACCCTGGAGTGGCAATCTCAGTGTGCAGCTGCTACCGGCAACATGTCCAGGTAGGTCGATCAGTCAGACGCACCCAGCAGATCGCTTCCTCCTAGCTGTGCGACATAGTTAAATTTGATCTCTTACTTAACCGAGGTGACCTACATTTGTCTTGGTCTGGGCTAATTCTCGATTAACCGTTCTCTTCTGTGTTTGGTACGTCTCGTAGATGGTATGTGTGTTAACATTGATTATTTTTAGGGTTAAGGGATTATTTTTAGGGTACAAAGTATTGCTCATCCGAGTTGCAGTATGTCATAAGACGTAATATTTAGCCATGTAGTGAACTGATTTAAACAGTAAAGCTAAGCCTCTTAAAGTGTGTAGATCCAGTTGACAGGATTTGTTTGCTTCATTGTCAACTGGCACAGTGACCACACGTCGTCGTTCGGTATATTCATTCATTGCCGAATTTCACCTAAATAAGTAAATATAGATGCTGGTTATCAGGGACGTTGCCACCGGGGAAGGGGCCTAGCCCCCCCCCCCCCCCACACACACCACACCCACACCCCCCCCCCCACACACCCCACACCCAGGATCGCTCCAGCCGGAGCCCCCCCCCCCCAGATTCGCAGTATTTTAACATTAGCCCTAAGGGGCTGGCCCCCAAACCCCTGGCCGACCCCACTCAAAATTGTGTGTGCGACACCACTGCTGGTTATTATAGGTATGGCAGTGTGTGAAGGCTAAACTCTGCCTAGTGTAATAACTTATGGCTATGGTCACCGTTCCGGTCCCGTATTGTGTAGTGATCTGTGACTGCGGTCATAGTTCCTCTACCTCGTGCAGTGGACAGTGGCTGAGGTCACTACACCGGCCCCTCCCCTCCCCTTGACCTGCGACTGAGGTCATAGTTTCTCCGCCTCGTGCAGTGGTCAGTGGCTGAGGTCACTACACCGGCCCCTCCCCTCCCCTTGACCTGCGACTGAGGTCATAGTTTCTCCGCCTCGTGCAGTGGTCAGTGGCTGAGGCCACTACACCGGCCCCTCCCCTCCCCTTGACCTGCGACTGAGGTCATAGTTTCTCTGCCTCGTGCAGTGGTCAGTGGCTGAGGTCACTACACCGGCCCCTCCCCTCCCCTTGACCTGCGACTGAGGTCATAGTTTCTCCGCCTCGTGCAGTGGTCAGTGGCTGAGGCCACTACACCGGCCCCTCCCCTCCCCTTGACCTGCGACTGAGGTCATAGTTTCTCTGCCTCGTGCAGTGGACAGTGGTCAGTGGCTGAGGTCACTACACCGGCCCCTCCCCTCCCCTTGACCTGCGACTGAGGTCATAGTTTCTCCGCCTCGTGCAGTGGTCAGTGGCTGAGGCCACTACACCGGCCCCTCCCCCTCCCTTGACCTGCGACTGAGGTCATAGTTTCTCTGACCTCAGTCGCAGTAGGTCAGTGGCTAAG
>JAXIVJ010016379.1:0-27500 GCA_036785665.1 Chirona hameri | reverse complement strand
TCCAGAAAGGCCCCATGGCTGGTTAGGGATCATCTTACCCTTGAACGAAGACATGGCATGGTCAATGATGGCTCACATGCAGACCAGAAAGGGCCCATCTCAGATCTGGAAAGGGCCCATCAAAGTCGTAGAAAGCTCCCCCCCCTGTCTTGAGTTTGGGAATAGTCCAATTTAGGCCCGGGAGGGGCCCATCTCGGTCTGGAAAAGGTCAATCAGAGGTCTTGAAAGGACCCATCTTTAGACCAGAAAAGGACCATCATCGGCGCAGATGCCTGATGCCTCAGAAAGCTGGGCCCTTTCAAAACCTGAGACCGGCCCATTCTGAGCCTAAGTTGGGCCCTTTCCAGACCAGAGATGGGCCCTTGCTGATCCTAAGATGAGCCCTTCTCCGGATCTGAGATGGGGCCTTCCCGGGCCTAAGAGCAGAGATGGGCCTTTTCCGGACCTGAGATGAAGGGACTTTCAAAGCCTAAAATGGTCCCTTTTCAGACCTGAGACGGGCCCTTTCTGAATTCACGATGTGCCCTTTCAAAACCTGAGACCGGCCCATTCTGAGCCTTAGATGGGCCCTTTCCAGACCTGAGATGGGCCCTTTCTGAGCCTAATATGGGCCCCTCTCCGGATCTGGGATGGGCCCGTCCCGGGCCTAAGAGCAGAGATGGGCCTTTTCTGGACCTGAGATGTAGGCTGCTCACTTTCAAAGCATAAAATGGGCCTTTTTCAGACCTGAGACGGACCCTTTCTGAATTCATGATGGGCCCTTTCAAAACCTTAGACCAGCCCATTCTGAGCCTAAGATGGTTCCTTTCAAGACCTGAGATGGGCCTTTTCCGAGTTCACGATGGGCCCTTTCAAAATCTGAGATGGGCCTATTCTGAGCCTAAGATGGGCCCATTCAGAGCCTAATATGGGCCCTTACCAGGCATGAAATGGGCCCTTTCTGAGCGCAAGATGAACCCTCTCCGGACTTAAGATGGGCTCTTCCCGGGCCTGAGAGCTGAGATGGGCCTTTTCTGGACCTGAGATGCTCGCTTTCTGAGGCTAAATTTGGGTTTATCAGGCCTGAAATGGGCCCTTTTTTAAATGGGCTTTTTCTGAGTCCACGATGGGCCCCTTTGCGACCCGAGATGGGCCCCTCTGAGCCGGGACGGGGGCTTTAGCCCCCATAGCCCCCCTGGCTGCGCCCCTGAGAACCAATAACACAGAACCAAATAATACTGGCACACAACCCTAGACATTACCCCGGACACCTTGATTCAACACTGAACACACAACCATGAAAACTAACACTGAACACCACTGAACACAACCCTTGTTCTGAACAAATTCCACGCTTTGATAATTTACTTGAAAACAAATTCCACGTCAGCCACACTAATATAAATTTGGGCTAGGATCGCCACGATTAATAATATTCAACCAAGGTAGTTAAATAACCAACCAACTACGATTTAACACTGAACAGCCCCTAGCCACCCTACGCCGCTAGCGTGTTGTTTCCGTATGGCTGCAGAATGAATGTCACAAAAGCGCAACAAATGAGTAAATTCGGGCGCACTAAATACAAATATCATTGCAATCAATATCAATTCGACGCTTTCACAATTTACTTGAAAACTATAGAGGGCCAATCTGAATGTCAGTGGGTGGTACACTGACATGCCTGCCATCATGCTGATTCAGAGCATGTATGGGGTTTGGGTCCATCACCAAGGGATTTCGAGTTTCTAGCGTTGGAACGGTTTTAATTTTCCCTTCATATGGGATATTTTACACGTATAATTTTATAGTAGCAGCCATTTTCACAACCTAACTTCATATAAGGTCAAGGTCAGGTCACATAGATCAAAATTTGAAATGGACGAATCTAAATGAAAAGGCATGTTTCTAGGCCAGTTGTGTCTCAGAAATACAACGGTGGCATTTATTTGTATGTATCTTGTCGCTAAAAGCAAAAAAAACGCAACTTAAAAAAATGACGTCATGAGTTACTTATACCTAGGGAGCCATCACCCGCGCCGTGTCGGTGCTCGGCGCCACCTTCGCCGTGCCGTGGATGGGGGGTGAGGGAAGGGGGGGGGGGCGTTTCGACGCTCCCCCTTGAACTCGGCTCCTATGGGACGTAGACAAACACCGAGAAGAAAAAACGGTCGAAAGCTCTTCAAAAATCATTTTGCAACTATTCCATTCATTTTTTTTTTACTCAGGTCAATATTGAGGTCACCAGAGGTCATCAAAGGTCAGATTTTCCAGTTTAAGACTTTGCTCCAGAAACCCCAAAATATCTCGGGAACTTTGCTAGCTAGAAACAAATGGGGAAAATCGAAAGCTCCTGAAAAATGCAATCGCCAAGGTGTCCTCAAATTTTAGCTTAGGTCAATAGTTTAGTCTCCAGAGGTCATCAAAAGTCAAATATGCTATCTTTAGTAAACCTGTTTTTCGCAAATCACTTTTTACCGGAAAAGATAAAGCAATAATGGTGATGCCATCGTGTTTGTGTCGTCAATGCACTTCGAATAATATGCATGTTGACCAGGTTAGGTCAACCGAGAAATTCGACCTCAGGTCAAGGTCAAGTGGTGACCCAAGTTGGTCATGTTGCGTATTGGGAGACGTGTCTCGACGAGACAAACATACTGGTGCCGGTTTCACTTCTCTATCTTCATTCGGTCGATATTGATTGACACAAAGTGTTGGTGGCCTCGGATGACCTCAGCTGACCCTGTAGGGGTTACTGAACACAAATTGCACCTGGATCATCAATAATGGCCTATGATAACATAATACAGACGAAATTGGACTAATGTAATGCATATCCAGGGGCGGATTCAGAAAATACATATACCCAAATCTGAAAACTCAACGGATTTGGTTCAATATATTTTGAGGGTGCTCTGTTTCAGCATTTTGTTTATTGACAAAACGTTGGCTATAGGTATTTGCAATATCAGTCGCACCCTTTATATCATTTAAAGTACCGTGAGTGGTGCTAAAATATATAATTTGTACAGTCAAGGGCGGCCCCAGACTGCTGATGAAGAATTGACCAAGAGGGTAGTCGAGGTTCGTGACCAAGGGGTCAGCAAAGGGAATAGCGCATCTCATGAAGGGGGTAGCCGTGTTTACGAGCAGTCAATCTTATGCATGCGATAGCAGTGCATCATATTGCTTTGTGTCTCGTGCGCACTTCAAAAATGTTCTGGAACAAAAAAAATAGGCAGGATTTTGCGAAGGGGGAAAATTTGAAGAACATTTGTCACAAAAGCTGCACTTAAACTTAAGTACCAATGGTATTTACGCAAAATGGATACGCATTCAACTATTATTGCATTCAACTATTATATTTGAGGTTTTGAGCGGGCTGGAGAACTAATTTTTGCTATTAGAACCAGGATGCAGAGTCAAAACGAGGAAATATGTATAGAGCAAAAGGTGGGGTCAAAAGACATGTTGCCCCCCCCATTTAAAGCCAAAGGCCCCATTTTGAATTTGAAGCCAAAGGCCCCCCATTTAAAGCCATGGGCCCCATGTCCTCCCCCTACAGCCGCCAATAAGTACAGTCTATATTAGACCCTTTTGCACTGGGAAAAGAACACTGAATGATTTGCGCCGCGTAACGGCTCGATGTTTTGGGAGAAAAAAAAATGGGGGAATTTTGCATTTATTTTTTGCTTTATTTTTGGTGGTGCCCCGCTGTTCCGGCGCGGTAGTGTTCCTGGTGCCCCGGCGCAATGATGCCCCTTCACGGTCCAAGGGGGGGTCACGACCCCCGTGACCCCCCCCTGGACCCGCCACTGTGCATATCCTCGGAATAGGAAGGATTTGAATATTTCCCCATTGACTTATAATGGGGAGGTCACGAAATTGACCCGACCTCAGGTCACCGATATACAAAATCCGAGATAAACGAATTGTAGGTACCTATAACCTTTATGAAATTCTGTAAGTTTGAAACTTAACTGTCAAAAACTGTAGCTGTGGTACAGCTGCAATTTGTTTTGGAGGTGGGGTCACGTGGCCTGGCCTAGTGACCTGACCTGAGATGACTCGCGGTCAATAATTTCACATAATGTGGGTAATTGATGCCCCAACACATGTGCAAAAAACGGTGGCACGCAGCGCCGCCGTTTTCCGCTATCCTTGATAAACCTTAAGGTGGTGGTGGTGGTGGGGGGGGGGGGGGGGGGGGGGGGACGTCTCAATGCCCCGGCACGGCGCGGGATACGTCAGTAAAAAATACAAACATTGCTTTGAAATTTAGTTTGGATATCTTCCATATTATTTTCTGTAATGTATATGCCGTTTTTTTAATATCTTCAATATTTTGATTTCGTCGAAATGTTCTCGAAAAATGTTGTTTTTTGTTTTGGTTAAAAACCAAAATTTCACAAATCTGAGATATCCATTTGAACGAAAATGTGATTTCCTTTCTTCTAACTTTTGTATTTGCAATTTTCATCAAACCTCGATTTTCTACGGTTTTTCAAACATGTGTCGTGTTTCCACCAAAAAATTGCATGACATGACGTCATTAAATCGTCATTATCTCCCACAGTACTACATGAATTTCATTGGATTTTTTAGAAGACGTAGAATTGATGTAGCATAAAGTACTCTAAGTTTTACTTAATACCATCATAATTATCTTAGCCATACAACATTTAAGGGAGGGGGGGGGGGGGGCACTTTGATATGAATGCCCCCCTTTGCAAATTCAAGGGGGCACGGTGCCCCGGTGCCCCCCCCGTTCCGTCACCTATAATCTATCCTATCTAGGAAATCAAGCAAGAACCCTCAGCAAAATTAAGGTACATTATTGGTTGACTCTGGTACTGCATTCCATCCCAGACCCAGTTCATAATCGAAAAGTACACCTTCCTGCAGTCCGAGCATACCCACCGAATAGGTGGATTGGAGACTTGAACGTGGTGCTAGCTTCTTCAAGACAATGGTATACTGTGGTGCAAAGCATACATTATTGCGGTGCATTCGACATGTTTTCCAGGCATGCATGTTACGCATTAGTTATTACATAATACGAAGACAGAAGAGAGTGGAGACTGCATCATGGTGTTGGATGCGCTGAAATAAGTAGTAGACTGCTCTGCACGTCACATAATATTCCGCTACGCCTAAGTGTTCTCTAAGAGCCCCAGTAAACATGCCGACGTCGGGCCGACGTCGGCTGGACGTTGGCCCGATGTTGGCCGGACGTCGGCTCGACGTCGGCTACACGTCGGATGATATGTCCGCATATGTCGAGGTCCAGCCGAGGTCCAGCCGACGTCGGGCCGACGTCGGCATCTCGGCACGGAAAGCAGCTCGGCATGCAGACATCGGGCCGACGTCGGCATCTCGGCACTGAAAGCAACTCGGCATGCAGACATCGGGCCGACGTCGGGCTGACGTCGGCCCGCTGTTGACCCGACGTGTAGCCGATGTTACCCCGACATCGAGCCGACGTCGGCCCGACGTCTGCCGACACTGACCCGATTTATGCGAAGGTCGGGTCCCAAGCGCCCTGCCAGTAATTACAGAGAGCTTTCCAAACTTCAGCAGACATTCAAACAGTAACACAATTATCGGAGCTCTTCTGTATTTACATCAAACCATCCCAAGTTAACACAGTATAAACACGGTATAAGCGACCTCCTCTCGGCTGCCGAGAACAGTTGTACAGCCATTGTCGCACCAGCGTTTCCACATTCTCCAAAGCCGTGCTTCAGGGTGACGGCATCTGAAAGAAGGAAAGGAGAGAGTGTCAAACAAGACATACTGAAACTGGCTGATAGGCAGTCAGACAAAGCAATTGAATGTAAATGAATGCCAGGGCAGCGTTATGCAGCCATTGTCAGGGCAGCGTTATGCAGCCAATGCCAGGGCAGCGTTATGCAGCCAATGCCAGGGCAGCGTTATGCAGCCAATGCCAGGGCAGCGTTATGCAGCCAATGACAGGACAGCGTTATGCAGCGAATGACAGGACAGCGTTATGCAGCCATTGCCAGGGCAGCGTTATGCAGCCAATGCCAGGACAGCGTTATGCAGCCAATGCCAGGGCAGCGTTATGCAGCCAATGCCAGGGCAGCGTTATGCAGCCATTGTCAGGGCAGCGTTATGCAGCCAATGCCAGGGCAGTGTTATGCAGCCAATGCCAGGGCAGCGTTATGCAGCCAATGCCAGGGCAGCGTTATGCAGCCAATGACAGGACAGCGTTATGCAGCGAATGACAGGACAGCGTTATGCAGCCATTGTCAGGGCAGCGTTATGCAGCCAATGCCAGGGCAGCGTTATGCAGCCAATGCCAGGGCGGCGTTATGCAGCCATTGTCGCACCTGCGTTCCCAGTTTTCCACATTCTTCAAAGCTGTGCTTCAGGGCGACGGCATCTAAAATAAGAAAAGGAAAGGGTGTCAAACGAGACACATACTCAAACTGCAAACAGCATATGCAGCATATGCACACACATGCAAACAAACGAGGCAATTGACTGCTCGCCTTGATTGCTCATAGTTACTGCAATCATTAACATTTGACACTAAATTCATAATGTTGGATGATATTGACGGAATACACAAAATAACTAAATAAACAAACAGACGGCGAAACCGTACCTTACTCCGCCCTGCTCAAGCCTCCAGCACCGCACCGCGTGCGAGCCCGAGTCTGGCGCCAACTGACTGCCCCGCTCCGGCCGGCCGATTCCGCCGCGCTCGGCCGGCCCGGCGCCGGGGGCGCTGACCTGGTGACCTCGCCCGGTCATAGTCGGTCGCTGCGACGCCGACCGTCAAGCGCTAGAGCGCGGTATTATTACGACAATTTAATGAATAACAATATTACATTGTTACATAACATATGTAATAAAGGGAGGTAGAATAACGCATGCGTCCGAATAAATATATATGCGCAGTTATTCGTCTAAAATTACTTACATATGCTCTGCTCTGAAGGTTCCGTTTTCTGTCAGACTTGTAACCAATAATCTTGTTTTCTGCACATATAACGAATTTGAAACGATCTTGGATGCCTATGCACATTCAAAACGCGCTTAAAAAACGCATGTAACACGACCACCATGGCGGCGAACGATCGTTTACACAATATTGTTGCCGCGTTCGTACAAACTGTTCAACATTAAAACAATCATGGCTTCAAAACTGTTTTATTTTTTTCAATTTCGTATACAAAATAATCAGCATACCAATTATCGCAAAATTTATGGTACACATTGCACTTTCTTTGTACTTTAAGTTACTTACGAACGTATGCTAAGAAAGCCGACATCTGCGGACATCTGCCGACGTCGGCCCGATGTCGGCATGCCGAGTTGCTTTCAGTGCCGAGATGCCGACGTCGGCCCGATGTCGGCATGCCGAGTTGCTTTCAGTGCTGAGATGCCGACGTCGGGCCGACGTCGGCATGCCGAGTTGCTTTCAGTGCCGAGATGCCGACGTCGGGCCGACGTCGGCATGCCGAGTTGCTTTCAGTGCTGAGATGCCGACGTCGGGCCGACGTCGGCATGCCGAGTTGCTTTCAGTGCCGAGATGCCGACGTCGGCCCGATGTCGGCATGCCGAGTTGCTTTCAGTGCTGAGATGCCGACGTCGGCCTGGCGTCGGCATGCCGAGTTGCTTTCAGTGCCGAGATGCCGACGTCGGGCCGACGTCGGCATGCCGAGTTGCTTTCAGTGCCGAGATGCCGACGTCGGCCCGATGTCGGCATGCCGAGTTGCTTTCAGTGCTGAGATACCGACGTCGGGCCGACGTCGGCATGTTTACTGGGAGGCGGTAGGCAGGGAAACTCTGCCCTACGGTAAGCGCTCGTTAATTAATCGTCGTTAGCTATAAGTACTAAGATGATCTATAAGTACTAAGATGATCCCAAGGCCAGTGATCCGCCAAATATATTTTCTCGTCAAACTTGTCAACAACGAAGCTTCTTGGCATTGGCCCGATCGTTGGATCGCCATAGTCGATTGATTTCAGATAATAACTAGCATCAGGAGCTCAATTTCCTATCCAGTTGCTGTGTGTTACCTATCTATTAAATTATGCAAGTCTTGACTGCTAGTACCACCTACTTTGTGTTTGACCTCACGAATGTCGGCCCGATTTCCATGCCCTTTTATGTCGAACATTTTCTTTCACATTTGTAGTAAATCGAGGAGCCCTAAATACATCATCTAATACCACTACTGACCACAAAGATGCATATCACCACAAAACCTAAATGATCAGCTGTCAGGTCGGACAAACCAACAATATCCAACAACGTAAACACAAACTACCATACCAACGAATGCGACCGATGGCGTGCGTGGGGTCCCCACCCCGCGTCCACTTTCGGCGCCTTTCTGCGGGTATTGTCACCACCCCAGGGTACATCAACCACCAGCCACTCCACCGCAGTCGGCCTGTATGCGTAGATCGGTATCGGTGGTATTATGCCTGAGGCTATTTATCATAGTTGACGTGCGACGGGAGGCGCGCCACCCGGCCGCCACTAATGGCGCGAAACGCGCCGATTGGCCGCCGGGCCGCGCGGCGGAAGTGACGGGAGAGTAGGACTAATTGCGGCGCCGATTGGCGGCCAGCACGCGATAGGAGCTGACCCCCTCTCCCCCCTCCCCTCTCGGCCGCAACGACATGTCGAGAGGTGACTGATAGGGCTCATTTTGACTGCTGACCTGGCGACTGGTCTCTGTGGTCTCTGAGATCGGCGATACAACCATTTCATTTACTTGTGGAAAACAAAACTAATCTCGAAATATTGTTCCCAGAGCAACATGTCTTGTGAAGAACAAAGCCCAATGGTGTTATCAGGATTTCATAACTGCACAATGACTCGTAAAATGATTTATTTAAAATAAAAAAATGGGTATGTTCTTACTTAGATACCTATAGAAGGCTAAGAGTGGATCTCATTGAAGTCGTCAAATTTGTAAATGGCCAGCCTTCTGGATATTAAAAGGGAATGTTTGAGTTCAATAGGAAAAATCGAGGTAGAGGTCATCAGCATAAACTCATTATAAAACAAAGTAGGACTATAGGCTACGAGTCATTTTTCAGTAGGATTGTAGGACATTGGAATAAGCTACCAGGGGATGTCAGTGCTGCAATGACACTTGCTTCCTTCAAAATTAGATTAGATAAATGCATCACAGATAAGGGATTAGTTCATAAATACTCGTGGGATTAGGCTTCTTTTAAGCAGGTTAAAAGGTAAAATAATTTGAAAAGGGTGAGGCTGGTAAAGAGGGATGCGCAATCTCAGATGGGCCCAAGAGGCTCCTTGTTGCACTTTTCTTTTATGTCTATGTCGTCTCAACCTCCTGGAATCCTACGTAGAAAACCAGTGCATTTTTGGCTCGGCGTTTATTTCCAAACACGATTCATACTATGCCGTCCATCAAAGACCAAAAGGAAACCATGGTTTCGCAAAATACAGCTATTTAGGAACATCAGTACCAATAAATAAGTACAATACACCGCTACTAGGAAAATAAACAGTGACCACGCAAACGGCTACATGCCTATAAAAGTAAATATTTGAAAAAATAGAGCTCATACGACACAGTGACTGAACTTTCAACAATAGCAAGTATAATTGAGGATCTACGCATAAACAGAATGCCTTGTATTGCTACAAATTCTGAACTTATGCACACAAAACACATTCCTGAGATTCTGGCGACTTCACATTCACTCAAGGCGAAACACACCCCACAGTGGAAGAGATCCTCACGTCCGCTGGGAGGCTCTTGTCATTTGCATCAACGCAAGACTAAAGATCTAACAGTATCACAGATGTACCACAATGGACACTTGGCCCAAACTCAGCTCGTAACAATAGTTAATCGATATGGTGTGGGGAAATATACACACCAGTTCTAGTTCTGCCCACTATGCCACGCTACTAGCTCACAGAATAAGACATCTATTTTTAGTAGAGAGCTGTAGCGCACAGAAGCGAATCTATTTAGTGTCCTTACCAGACGGGTTATTGATTCGACTCTGATTAAATCGACTGGAATCGTTCAATCAAAATCCCTCGAGTCGTTGAAGAATCGATTCACCACCGGATTTTTTGTTCATGAATCATGATTGAATCAAAACCCGCATAGAAACAAGGCTGACTGAATCAAAAAGACAAATGCTATTTCAATGGTGAGTCAAACGTGATTTTATCAAACAAAAATTTGATTCTTTGAATGGGAACGGATCATTTTTCAAAATGGTTATCCATGAATCAAACGGTGACTGAATCATTCATATTCCAAAATAAATCGTGATTGAATTCTTCCAAAAAAAGGTGAATCAATAACCAGTCTGGTCCTTACCACATAGCGCATACGTTTCGTGTATAGGCGGAGCTTTCCCAAAAATATTGGTCGGACAAAATGGCATGGTTCGGTGTCCAAACTTCAAGCTTGTCTGTCAAGCATTTAAATGCCTTAAATCTGACCGCAGTTAATGCAGCAGCCAAAGTTAACGGGTTATCAGGGACAGCCTCCCCATGGACAGGGCATCAGTCGCCGGACAGTCTCCCCCGTTGACAAGGCGCCATTCTCTGGACAGACTCTCCATCGACAGGGGTCCTACCTGGGCCTGATCAGAAAGTGAAAATGTCACCAGCTAAACAGGCAAACAGAACGTTATCACCACAACAGGGAGCGATAAAGATGGAGGCCCATCTATGACCAGGGATATGACATTTCCTTAGCCGAAAACTATGACATACATTGAGGGCGAGGAGCAAGCATCACGGATAAACTCCTAACATGAACGACTGCATATTCACTTATCAAATCCACACCAAAAGATAACCCCAACTCCCCTCAGCATCTCCTCCGCAGAAGGAAGGGATGCTTCTGAGGGGGGGGGGGGGGGGACCTCCTCCTCAGAAGAGGACCGACAACGGCCGGCGGTACTCCCCTGTCGCGGTGGTACCGTACGCGGCGGTACCGTACCCGGCCTGCTGCGCGGCCGCCGGCGCCGCGTGGCCCTGCTGTAGCCCGGCGTACTGGTACGCGGCCGGTGCCTGCTGGTAAAGACCAGCCAGCGCCTCGTTCGAGTACCCCAGAGGCAGCTGCGGAGCCGCAGACTCGGGGGAGCGGCTCGGCTCCGATTTGACCTCGAACGGCCGGAACGCGTCGACGCCATAGCCGCGGGCGGTCTCAGTCTTGGTTTCGGCGTACTTGCCGTGCTCGGTGGTGGGGTATTTGGTATGCTCAGCGGTGGGGTACCTGGCCTGCTCGGGCGAGGCGCGCTGCTGGAAGTCGGCCGAGGCGCGCTGGTACTCGGCGAGTCGCTGCTCGTACTGTTTGTTGATCTCGGGCGAGGCGCGCTGCTGGAAGTCGGCCGAGGCGCGCTGGTACTCGGCGAGTCGCTGCTCGTACTGTTTGTTGAGCGCGACTGAGGTGGCGCTAGTGTAGGTCGGCTGCGACACGCCGCCAAGAGATGGCGCCAATGTCGAGTAGGCCGCGTTATTGTAGTACATGGAGCCGGCGGAGACCTGGCAAAGAGCAGCAGCTGTTAGCTCGCGAACGCATACATTCTATTTAAAAAGTAATGGTGGTAGAAAATGGATCTGACAATATTTATGAAATATAAATGTGTCCAATGCTCAGCGGAATACTGACCCCGGCTGCTCTCAATGAAATAATTGACGGCCTACCGGTTGAACTGAGTGACATAGGTATTTGCAAACTAATATAAAAGTTAAGGCGAATCCAGTCACAACAGTACCATTGCTATTTAACATTCAGTATACAACCAACGGCAATAATCACACGAAGACTGGTCTGGCCGTCTCGATAATAGCCCATTTCTCGCCCAGCATCAGCGCAATGACGCTGCGCCCACATGGCGCGGCCTGCTCAGTGCTATGCCATCGGCATATGGTGTGCATCTTACCTGTACCGTCTGCGCCGCCGCCGCCGCCGCCGCCGCTGCCATATGTGCCGCCGCGAACGGGTTGTAACCGTTACCATAATAGGACGACATGGCGCCGGGGAAACCTGCCGAGAGAGAACCACACGTCACTGCACTGTTCCCCGGCGGGAACCACACGTCACCGCACTGTTCCCCGGCGAGAACCACGACGTCACCACACCGCTTCCCGGTGGGAATCATACGTCACCGCACCGCTTCCCAGTGGGAACCACGCGTCACCGCACTGTTCCCTGGTGGGAACCACACGTCACCGCACTGTTTCCCGGTGGGAACCACACGTCACCGCACTGTTCCCCGGTGGGAACCACACGTCACCGCACTGTTCCCCGGCGAGAACCACGACGTCACCAAACCGCTTCCCGGTGGGAACCACACGTCACCGCACTGTTCCCCGGCGGGAACCTCATGTCATCACACTGCTCTGTAGGCGAGAACCACGACGTCACCTCACCGCTCCCGGCGGGAACCACACGTCACCGCGCCGCTCCCCGGCGAGAACCACACATCACACCAACCGCTCAACACTCCGGCTCGACACTCCCCGGTGAGGCGGCAATTGACCTGCCGTGATCAGCAGTTCGTCGTGATTCGGACACACAGGAAACGGCACAGTCAGAGTCAGACTGAGTTAGACCGAGTCAGAGTGAGTCAGAGTGAGTCAGACACACATCGTATCGCTTCCCGTCCACAGGTCACGGGGCTATTCACTCGAGGGTCGGTGGTGACTGGTGGTCCGATTTACATGGGAGCCGGCAGCTGGTGAGGTGCTATTGATTCAGGGGCCCGCGGGCTACCCTCGACGCTGCATGCTGCAGCCCCGCAGCAGCCCCGCAGCAGCGCCGCGCAGTGCGCGCCGCAGTCGAATTCTCTTCGGGTGGTCGAATCGCCGGCCGTTCGCCGTTGGAAACAATCTCCGTGGTCGGCTCGGACGGTCAAGGGTCCATAAACTGCGCCATTTAAGGCTCGGGACGATAACGGCGCAGTAGTGGCGGTCGTGCCGCCCGCCGACAGAGGAATTCGTACGAGGAGTGCGGCAGCTCGGCCGGCAGAGGGTAAAAATGACGAAAACTGGCGACACAATTACGCAAGAATTTAAACTCATGCGTACAAATGTTATCCTTCAATTTGCGGTTATCCGAAGTTTCTGACCAATAGTCACTTTAAGTGTACTATTTTTACAGCACGAATTAAAAGAAAAAACATTCGTACTAATCGTGTCGGTGGTTTTCATCATTTCTGCTCCCGGTCTGCCGGCACAAAAGCGACATCAGAAGGCGGCTCGGCTAGCGGTGAGTTGCAGACAGACCCCAACGTAGAGAGGACTGACAATGCCGCGCGGACAATGCCGCCAGATGAGGCTCGACGTCCCGCTGCTGGCTTTTGTTTCAGCCGTGCGTCGGGACTGCCGCGTCATGGCGCGCCGCGACGCAAATGCCGTCACCCCGCCACTAACGCCGCCGCGCCACGGACGCCACCGCGACGCGCCACTATCGCCACAGACGCCGCCGACGCCGCGCAGGCTGGTGTTGCAGGCCGAGGAAGGAGTGGAAGGTGGGGCTGGGGCTGGGCCTGGGGTTTCCCGTAACGAAACAGAGAGCGGTTACGGTGCTGGGCTGGTCCAGGGAAGTGGGGTTCGTGTGGTCCAGAGGCAGGGGATGCATGGACAAGGGAGGACACCGTCTTTTCTAATGGATGTCCGATGTGATGTCACTTTGTGATCACCGATGGCTGTTGCGTAAACACATTTTAAAATGTTGTTATACATTTAAAACATTTACAATGTTGTTATACATTTAAAACATTTACAATGTTGTTATATATTTAAAACATTTACAATGTTGTTATACATTTAAAACATTTACAATGTTGTTATACATTTAAAACATTACAAATGTTTTTATACATTTAAAACATTAACAATTTTGTTATACACATTTAAAACATTACAAATGTTGTTATACATTTAAAACATTAAAAAAGTTATACATTTAAAACATTTAAAATGTTTCATAAAATGTTGTCAAACTAAGTAATCTAACCAGTAAAACGCCTTTGTGGGCGATTACCGAGCAGGCGCGCTCTGGTAAAGCTAAAACAGATTTTAAATATGAAACGGTACGGGAGCACACGTGGTAGTATCACATAGTCCTTTTAGTCCTTTTAATCCTCCATACAAATTGTCAGGCCTCCATGCATGCCAACATACAAATTAAGTTTTTACCGAGCGGGTGCGAAGCACCCGTGATTTTTCTCGTCAACTTACTAGACAAATTTACATTTGACCCGGCCCGAACCGGGCCGACCCGGCCTGACCCGACCCGATCCGGCCCGATCCGGCCCGACACGGCCATATAGACGCTTTTCGGAAGCTAATAACTTTGCAACCACTGCTCCGATTGAGGTCGGGTTTTCACCATTGGATAGGTCCATCAAATCAATTTTGATTTTGTTATGATGCGTTCTGATAGGGGTGATACCACAACGCGTGGCACCCGCAGGCGTCGAAATGAACACAAATCATTCTTGATCAAAAATGGCTTGATTTATGCAAGCATGTTTTGTATACGCTGAAGCATGCAGCGCTCAGAACGTACTCCCTTTTGGCGGATTCGAGAAAGGAGATCAAGTACAATTTAATCAAACTTAATTTTTATGTTGGCATGCATGGACGCCTGCATTTTTTTTTATGGGAGACTGAAAGGACTAAAAGGACTAAAAGGACTATGTGTCACTACCACGTGTGCTCCCGTACCGTGTCATATTTCAAACCTATTTTAGCTTTACCAGTGCGCCCCCGCTCGGTCATCGCCCAAAAAGGCGTTTTACTGGTCTATACGATGAAGCATACAGCGTTCAGGGCGTACTCCCTTTTGGCGTATTCGAGAAAGGAGATCCTGAACAATTTAATACAACTTAATTTGTATGTAGTTTGTCCCTGGGAAGCAACAAATACCGCTCGGTTTCCGCCGATTAAGGCGTTGTACTGGTCTTCAATTGTTGATGATCTCCTTTCTCGAATCCACCAAAAGAGAGTACGTTCTGAGCGTTGCATGCTTCAGCGTATACACAAATTAATGTTCAGATTAATAATACCATTTTTGATTAATAATGCCATTTTTGATCAAG
Organism: Chirona hameri; assembly: GCA_036785665.1. Classification (NCBI taxonomy): domain Eukaryota; kingdom Metazoa; phylum Arthropoda; class Thecostraca; order Balanomorpha; family Balanidae; genus Chirona; species Chirona hameri. Next base: position 12,425 of record JAXIVJ010016379.1, on the reverse strand, counting down.
AATAATTTTTGTTCATTTAGAAGTTTGCATGTGCCAAGCGCTGTGGTACCACCCCTATCAGAACGCACTACACCAAAATCAAAATTGATTTGATGGTCCTATCTAATGGTGAAGACCCGATCTCAATCGGAGCAGTGGTTGCAAAGTTATTAGCTTCCGAAAAGCGTCTGTACGGCCGTTTCGGGCCGGGCGGGGCCGGTTCGGGTCGGGTCGGTTCGGGCCGGGTCAAATGTAAATTTGTCTAATAAGTTGACGAGAAACCTCACGGGCGCTTCGCGCCCGCCCGGTAATTCACCAAACCGACTTTTGAACGATTACTGATGTTGCTATGTTTCTCAATCATTACCGGGACTCGAACCCGGGCTTCCACGTGTAATGCCCTGGTCCTAACCGCACGGCCTAATAGCTTTTTAACAGTCTAATAACCCAAACAAAATGTTCCTGTAATCTAAAACTACATTTAAATCAACTAGCGATCTTTCAGACCTCGTTTTTGAAGCCTCATTTCCATTTTCGTTCACCATCCAGATTCCAGCAATTAAATTCTGCATTCCTCAATCTGCTTTCAGTCCAGCTTATCTCCGCTGCGCACGCGAATCAATCAGGCCCGGACCGCTCCATCCGCCACCTCTGGCGCGAAGGGAACGGCCACCCTTGCCGCCCGGTCCCCCGCCACCCCGGCCTCCGTCCTCCGGCTCGGCGGCTAATCCGCCTCCAGCCTCCAGCCGCGACCGAGCCGCTTAGCTGCGTGAGTTACGCGGGGTAAATTGGGGCCGACGTCTATTGAGATATCGCTGGGCAGGCCCGGTTAAAGAGCGCGAGGTTCTTTGGTGGTCGAGAACTGGCTCGTGCCACGAACAGGGCTGGCTGGCCAGGTTAGAAGGGATGGTCGATGTATGGTCGATCAATGGTGGGATCGGTTGCGTGGTGACCGGTGAGCCGGCGGCCAAGCGAGACATGTTCAGAGAATGTACGTGCCGTGTGGGATGGTGATTATTGTAACTGCGATACATTTGTCTTCCATTTGTGAGAATAGCGACGTTTTCTATGAATTTCCGATGGCTGCTCACATATAATACGATACTTAAGTCCTCCAATTCTTTAACATTAGCTTTGTATATGAATAAGATCCATACATTTACCAAAGTCAGTAAAAATGATGCGTAATGAGTGAGTGAATCGCCACACATGCCAGCCTGGATAACGTTGATATTTAACCCAACTAGACACTACAGCTTCCCCACCACCTCCTCAATGCTACCACCAACGCCCCTCCCCAGTCTGCGGCCGCCTGCACCAACTGACCTGTGGCACCCCGCACTGGCTCCAGGGTGACGTGCGGGTACGGATACGGGAACGGCTCGTTTTTCTTCACTGGTTTCAGCTTGCGGCGCGGTCGGTACTTGTAATCCGGGTGGTCCTGCATGTGCTGCGCGCGGATCCGCTTCGCCTCGTCGATGAACGGGCGCTTCTCGGTTTCGGAAAGCACCTTCCATTGTTTGCCTGGTGAGAAATGCACATGTTACAGCTATTGGTCCGGTCTTGAGTCACTAAGTATGGTTTTCGCCTCCACTAGAATTCTAGTCGGCTGCCATTGCGTGGCATAAAACCATGCAGCAACCGAGACCAATTTACAAACCGCACAGCCGCAATAAATCTGCATAACTATCCCACTGCAAGCACATCAACGCAATACTCCACCGCCGCCGCCGCGTGTGTTCCGTCTCCGAACACACCCTCGTCCGTCCCCGAACACAGCCTCAGCACCAACACAGCACTCGGCAGCGCGGCGGCGACGCAGTAGCGGCGCCCGCGGCCGACCGGCCCGCCGCGCCCGGCGACTGCGACGCGCGGGTTGTGCCGAGCTCGGTGGTTACGGCGACTGCGCGGTGCACAGGCCGCTAACACCGCCCGGCCGATACCTCGACCGGCGGACACCACGAACGGCCGCTCACATGCAGAGTTTTAGATTATGGTAGACGGGGTAGTGCACAGCAGGCCTACATTTTTTCAATGTAGTACCTATAACTACTCACATATGGTTATATTTAAAGCAACCGATATCTCAAAGAGATTGGTGTCGGGTATTTAGTTGAGCCGGAAATCTTCCAGTTTCTCAAAATACATTGGTTAAACATAGCAATTAACAGACACAAGTAAAACGCATCAGAAGTTGAAGTAATGTAAGCAATAACAACGATTTATTTATTACGTCCTGAACGGCGCTGTTTGCTTCTGCTGAATTTTTGGCATCCAAATTATATTCACTTTTCGGATATAATAATTTCGATTTTTATATCGTTGCAACTGCCGTGTTCCTTTGACGCGAACAAATTACGTTCGACGTTTCACAAGTCTGTTCACGACAAGCAAATTAACCCTAGGTATATGCAATCATTTTAGCCATAATTAAATTGCCGACATTATTTCACAGTTAAGATTTCAGAATATTGACTCAATAAGAACGTCATTAAGTCGTCAGTAAAATGCAGTTAACAGATGAGCACGGATTCCCGGGAAGTTTACCACTGGCGACGGCGGCCGACTCACCTAGCTGTTTGGAGATCTCAGAGTTGTGAAGCTTAGGGTTGTCCTGCGCGATGCGGCGACGCTGCATTCGAGACCACACCATGAAGGCGTTCATGGGCCGCTTCACATGCTCAGACTTCTCCGACCCGGCGGCCCCGGCCCCGGAGCCGGACACGGAGCCGATGCTGGCCCCAGAGCCGATGCTGGAGCCAACACTGGCCGGCGAGGGACTGCCACTCTCCAGCTGCTGCATGACGTGTTGACGGCGGCAGCTGTAGGCCCACAGACACACACGCCAACTGTGAATTGATTCTCACTCGCACACCGGGCGGCTGCCTGGCAGAGTCTGTGGCCTGAAGGCAGAGCCCGTGGAAAGACGACAGAGTGCGCAGAATCGTGCCTTTCAGCTGGGCTATACCAGCCAGGCTGAACCGGGCCTGGCCCAAGGTTCAACGTAATCTTGATTTTCCAGGCATTTATCGTCATCATAAGAAGGCGATATTGTGGTACTATTTGGTGTGATGTGATTCTATCGTACCTTTGTTCTATTGGTCATGGCGAAATGATGATGACGAATCATCTAAGTTTATCCCATAGCCTCATGGACTATCGACAACGCGGCCAGTCAGCGTTTGGCCGGCTGCCAGCTTCGCTCATGCGCGCTGCCTCTAACCCTGAAACCACGAACACCGCACCGAGTCGATGCTACGCTTACCTTGTAAACACTTGCAGATAATCAGAACACTCCTGCACACACGAGGACAAGATAATGACACACCTTCGTGGCCGTTTTTCTTCAATGCGCAAGAAACAGACCGCTTGTGTCAAACTTTCCAAAAAACTGACCGGCCGGGACCGTATTGTACCGCGTCGCCACTTCACCCGGGGCGTGTATGACGTCACGGCCGCCGACCAATCGATCGGCGGAGAACAATGTCAGGCTCCGCCCAGGAAGCGGACGGCGCCCGGCGATTGGCTGACGCCGCCGCCGGTTGAAAGGAATTGTAAATGACCAAGCATTGTGCGCGTCTGAAAGCCAGCGTTCAAAAGTGGGAGAATGGCACCGAGACGGTACAATGGGCGATGGAGCTGATTGATCTCCCAGGAACACCTGGTCCCCGCGCAGGAATTCGCGCGCCAGCGTGCCGCCGAAAATACGCGACAAACAGAGGACCCTCCGGTGCCCCTGTTTGGTTTTGGGGCGGGTGGTGAGGGCGCCCTGCGCTCTGGCATCTACCCCCTCCCGCTCCGCCGGAACCTGAGAGGACTGAGCAGACTGCATGGCGCGGTGTCTTGGTTCTGTGTTTTGTTTCGGGTTTGTTGTCGGAGTTTGGCGGGGCGGGGCGGTCGCTCCGGTGCACGTGCCTGCTGTGGAGCGGTGTTTGATGTATTCTCAGTACACACCTCACTGTCACGGCCGCCTGGAGAGGCATCACGCGTGACCAGGTGTTTGTCAAGCGTGCTGCAAGGTGTTACACAGGAACACACCCAGGCTTCAGGGGAACATTGTTTTGACTTGTTGGCTTTATGGAACATGTGAAAATATGGGGTTGGTCAACGGGGAGTCAAACTGCTGTTCATATGTACGCACTTTAAATTCACGAATGTACCCTTCGTAGCAGGTGCACTGCACAGTCAAAATGATCTGAAGCAATCTCCGAGATTGAATGCTGACAACAAAACAGGGAATGTTCCTCAATGCCCGTTACGAATTCCAACAAACTTATCAGGCAGAGTCTAGAGTCCAGGGTCATTCTGGATCAATCAAGATCCAGAATGAAACATTTGGCAGATATAGAGTCCAGGGTCATTCTGGATCAATCAAGATCTAAAATAAAACATTTGGCAGAGTCTAGAGTCCAGGGTCATTCTGGGTCAATCAAGATCTAGAATGAAACATTTGGCAGAGTCTAGAGTCCAGGGTCATTCTGGATCAATCAAGATCTAAAATAAAACATTTGGCAGAGTCTAGAGTCCAGGGTCATTCTGGGTCAATCAAGATCTAAAGTAAAACATTTGGCAGAGTCTAGAATCCAGGGTCATTCTGGATCAATCAAGATCTAGAATGAAACATTTGGCAGAGTCTAGAGTCCAGGGTCATTCTGGATCAATCAAGATCTAGAATGAAACATTTGGCAGAGTCTAGAGTCCAGGGTCATTCTGGATCAATCAAGATCTAGAATGAAACATTTGGCAGAGTCTAGAGTCCAGGGTCATTCTGGATCAATCAAGATCCAGAATGAAACATTTGGCAGAGTCTAGAGTCCAGGGTCATTCTGGATCAATCAAGATCTAAAGTAAAACATTTGGCAGAGTCTAGAGTCCAGGGTCACTCTGGATCAATCAAGATCTAGAATGAAACATTTGGCAGAGTCTAGAGTCCAGGGTCATTCTGGATCAATCAAGATCTAGAATGAAACATTTGGCAGATATGCAATTCCAGTATCGTTCCTCCTGCTCAATTTGGCAAATATTTGCCCTTTGGGCTCCTCAAGCTCTGTTCTCATATGCAATCTACGAATCGGGACCAGTCGCCCATGCGCCCGCCATTCGCAACTCATATCCACCAGGCTCCCAAGCTATCCCCGCGCACCTCTCCGGCTCCACGCCAACAGCCGCGCACCTCCCCATGAACCCGACCGGACACCGGACACTGCCAGTGCCATAATGGAATCTGATTCTGGCAACATAAGTCGCCGGTAAATCCAAATGATGATGCCGGCATATTAAGCGTGACAAATGGGGTGCAGTGGGGGTGTCGGCCGGCTGATTTGTGGCCTCCCCCGGTGGCGCACGCCGCGCGGTCACAGCCGCTGAATGCAAATAATGACCACCGCGGGACCGGGCCCACACCCACCCGCCACGCGGGCGGTTGGAGTCCCGCGCCGCAGGCGGTTCGCCGCTCAGAAGGTCACAACGCCGTGCGAGACGGGATGCGAGCTCATCGAGCCAGTTTGTAGCGCGCTGGTATGGCCCAAGATGATGTACGCTAAGATTGAGTTTATGCAATACTACCGAAGCAGGGAGAAAGAAGGTAATTGGTTGTGTGTTTGACTTAAGGGTGTGACACAAGTTCAGGCCATACGCATCCATGTCTGGGTGAGATAAACGAGGGCGAACTGTGCCGCTCCCGTCTCCAGGGCCCTGCAAGGAATACCGAGTGGGGAAACACGGAATACCCAACGGCCAGTTTTGTCGGCAAGTTTGTTAAATTCGTTAGTGATTAGTGACGTCCGATAGGCAAATTGGTGGGCGGGCGGGGTTGGAGGGGCGGGTCACACTCTCTGCCACTGTGCGTCCTCGTCTGGGCGATCTGACGACACGAGCGATAAGGCACGTCCATCACGACGTCGGCCCGTAGTACGGCAACTGACCGATTACTGAGCGTTAGTGGCACCCCGGGAGACCCGTGATCAGATGGTATCGACTGTCGTTAGTCCTAACTAGGACCGGAGAGGAGGCGATAGGATTGTGCGGTGCGCGGGCCGAGTTTTTGAGTTGGTACAAACACGTGGCGATCGGGGATTCCGCGCAACTGTTTGCCTCCGCGGCTTTTGTGGCGTTTCTTCTGGCTATTTTTTCTCGGTGATAGTCATTTGGGAAGTCATTAGTCAAGTCACATCTCGCAATGATTTGGCGTTTCGGTATTTCCGCTGGTATTGTACCAGACATCGCTTGTAGCGAGCTGTAGGAGAGAACGGGATAAGATGAGCCGTTTTTTATACCTTTGCCTGTGACGCTTAAATGTCAGGCAAACTGAAGTATTTCTCCTGTTGGATTGAAGGCCTAGTCCTTCAGCTAAAAAATTACAGCAAAAGTTTTATTTCACTTGCAGAAGTTAACCCCATTCCCAGAATTACGTTAACCTGCGGGGGGGGGGGGGGGCAGATTCTGCCCCCAGATATTCCGAGAACCGCTCGGTCGATTTAGATGGGACAAACACCATTCGATTCATCAAGAAAACGTCTTTCTTTTTGGACACCGAAATTTCTTTTTTGTTTAAAAATGGGGGGTCAGGGGGCAACAAATATGCAAATTTGGGGTGTTTTTTGAAAGTTCATTGCGGCTATGTGGTTCGAATGATTTTCATGCAACTAACGTTATTGAGCTTGAAATGTACTGGTCTTCAATACATCAAAAGACAAGTACCAAAATGAAAATCATAGGCGTATTCAAGGGATGTAAAATGGGGGGGGGGGATTTATGATAACAAATATGTGCTGTTCGTGATTGTTTAGGACGATACAAACGTCACATTTGGACATTATTTGCTGTAATTTGTTGAATGTAATATATTGCGCATAGGCCGATCCAGGTAAACAAGATGGAGGGCACCATGCGCGTAACGATTTTTATCATCTTGCTCATTTGAAGTTGGACCTAATTCAAGGGAGTGTATCGCCTCCCATTTTGTTGTCCTGAGTGCACCTCTGCCCCAAAATATGTACAATCTCAGTGTTTATGTTGCATATTGCAGTGGAAATATTTCTGAAGCATTTATTGCACCGCAAACTACGAAGGAAGTATGCGCCACACCACCGCATTCGTAACACCCTCCCCAAAACAGGAGCCTGGCACCGCCTCTGCTATCTGATCTCTGCTATCAAAACAGGAGCCTGGCACCGCCTCTGCTATCTGATCTCTGCTATCAAAACAGGAGCCTGGCACCGCCTCTGCTATCTGATCTCTGCTATCAAAACAGGAGCCTGGCACCGCCTCTGCTATCTGATCTCTGCTATCAAAACAGGAGCCTGGCACCGCCTCTGCTATCTGATCTCTGCTATCAAAACAGGAGCCTGGCACCGCCTCTGCTAGCCGCCTCTGCCTGGAAGCCTGGCACCGCCTCTGCTATCTGATCTCTGCTATCAAAACAGGAGCCTGGCACCGCCTCTGCTATCTGATCTCTGCTATCAAAACAGGAGCCTGGCACCGCCTCTGCTAGCCGCCTCTGCCTGGGAGCCTGGCACCGCCTCTGCTAGCCGCCTCTGCCTGGAAGCCTGGCACCGCCTCTGCTGGGCCGCCTCTGCCTGGAAGCCTGGCACCGCCTCTGCTAGCCGCCTCTGCCTGGAAGCCTGGCACCGCCTCTGCTAGCCGCCTCTGCCTGGAAGCCTGGCACCGCCTCTGCTGGGCTTTTTGTTGTTGTTGACACAACATGCGTAATTCAATTTTAAGAAAAGTCACAAAGTTTCAAGATGCTAGGCCTAACGGTTTAGAAGCGGCAAGTGAAAAAAACACGGGGGGGGGCAGAATCTGCCCCCTCAGGGAATAGGGTTAAGGCTGCATGGACGTTTTAATGACAGTAGTGTACTTGGCATAACTTGCCCCAGTAATGGGGTAAGTTGATCCAGCATACGGGGTAAGTTGAACCAGCATTCGGGGTAAGTTGATCCAGCATACGGGGTAAGTTGATCCAGCATACGGGGTAAGTTGATCCAGCATTCGGGGTAAGTTGATCCAGCCTACGGGGTAAGTTGATCCAGCATTCGGGGTAAGTTGATCCAGTCTACGGGGTAAGTTGATCCAGCATTCGGGGTAAGTTGAGCAAAACGTAACAGTTTATTAGTAGCGCTCTGACGCTTAAATGATTCTCCAAAAATGGGCATTGTAACGCCTTTGCAGTGTGTACCCAACAGTTATATCCTGCTACACTTGACCAAGGCTTTCTTCGATCCAAATAAGGAGCGAAACGATCGAGCGTAGGTGAGGGAGGGGCAGTCGCACACCGCAGCCAAGTAGGTATAGGTGAGAGAGATGGTCGCACCCCGCAGCCAAGTAGGTATAGGTGAGGGAGATGGTCGCACACCGCAGCCAAGTAGGTATAGGTGAGGGAGATGGTCGCACCCCGCGGTCAAGTAGGTATAGGTGAGGGAGATGGTCGCACACCGCAGCCAAGTAGGTATAGGTGAGGGAGATGGTCGCACCCCGCAGCCAAGTAGGTATAGGTGAGGGAGATGGTCGCACACCGCAGCCAAGTAGGTATAGGTGAGGGAGATGGTCGCACACCGCAGCCAAGTAGGTATAGGTGAGGGAGATGGTCGCACACCGCAGCCAAGTAGGCATAGGTGAGGGAGATGGTCGCACACCGCAGCCAAGTAGGTATAGGTGAGGGAGATGGTCGCACACCGCAGCCAAGTAGGTATAGGTGAGGGAGATGGTCGCACCCCGCAGCCAAGTAGGTATAGGTGAGGGAGATGGTCGCACACCGCAGCCAAGTAGGTATAGGTGAGGGAGATGGTCGCACACCGCAGCCAAGTAGGTATAGGTGAGGGAGATGGTCGCACACCGCAGCCAAGTAGGTATAGGTGAGGGAGATGGTCGCACACCGCAGCCAAGTAGGTATAGGTGAGGGAGATGGTCGCACACCGCGGTCAAGTATCTTCCATTCATCCTTCCAAGTATAGGGCCAATATTAGCAGGTTTCCTCTGAAAGTGCTTATAGCATCTATTTTACCACCCATTGTAGGCAAAGCAAGAAGTTGGCCAGTTGAGCACGGAGATACAAGCAGCTTGGCCTGGCTCAACTTACCCCGACCGTGATTGTTCAACTTACCCCGACCGTGATTGCTCAACTTACCCCGACCGTGATTGTTCAACTTACCCCGACCGTGATTGTTCAACTTACCCCGACCGTGATTGTTCAACTTACCCCGGCCGTGATTGTTCAACTTATCCCGACCGTGATTGCTCAACTTACCCCGACCGTGATTGTTCAACTTACCCCGACCGTGATTGTTCAACTTACCCCGACCGTGATTGTTCAACTTACCCCGACCGTGATTGTTCAACTTACCCCGACCATGATTGTTCAACTTACCCCGACCGTGATTGTTCAACCTGCCCCGACATCGCCAGTGTATACCTTTCCCCCCGCGCGGCGTCACTCACGCCACGAACCGCGAGAAGTCACCCTGCACGTTTTACGCCTAAGGACCCACCCTACCTCTATAGGGGGATAGGAAACAATGCTCCTCTTTTAAGAGCAGAATGATAAGAAAACTCGTGGACATCCGATTGTTTAGTCTACAACCAATCATCCACATTTGTCATCAATCATCATATCTTCGCAATAAACAACCGCACCGAGACGCCGCCGACAGTGCAAAGATTAGGTACCAAGACATTTCCACGGATAGCACTGTCGCCCTACTCACGATGTCATATTACCCCAAAAGGGTGACTCAACTTACCCCTATGCTCAACTTACTTACCCCTATTCCCTATGCTCAACTTATCCCTATTCTCAACGTACCCCGTTCTCCCCGATGACACACTGACATCGGCTTCCATATATTTTTGGGTTATGGTTTTGGTCGGTGCCGCAGTTTTCTGCCACCGATCGATCGGCCGTTCATTTCTCAGAGAGGTGACATACGCGAGGTTGTGGAACCAATGCGAGTCCTGCGCATGGTTTGCACAGCTCGATGAGAACTTCCTTGTTGGAACTTGGAAGGCGTCTGGACTATTAGCAGGACTCGGCTCCACAACTGACCTGTTCTGAAATATCAGTGCAGCGCGATCGATAGTTGAACGAACAGGGTCCGACAAGAAAAGTAGCTGATATGGTACAGTATGACATTGCTGTAGCGTTGTTTAGCAAGGCTTTGGGTGCACTGTTAACTCATCGATAGTTAACTGCGATTCAACGTTGAACTTTAATCGGAGCGAATTCGAAGTCTGTTTAAGTAAATATATCATCGATTTGGGATGTATTCTCACCTTTACAAAATTGGTGTGCCCATATGGTGCCTATGATGATGGTGATGTGTATATGGTCCATGACTAGTGCACTGCAAATCGTGGGCATACAACCAACACTGCAATATTGGGGAATTCAACAGAATGAACATTTTCCTACTTTAATATGCAATAATAAATAATTAAAAGAAAGAAACAAAATTAGTTAGCAGTTAAATCTATTAAATCTGTTAAATCTGTTATGCCTTGACAAGTTCCAGGCAAGATAATGCTCTGACGTCACCCGGGAGTCGTTTCTCCCTCGTGGGTAAGCCTTATTAGTAAAGGAATCTTGGTATGTTGTCCAGACTTGTGCCTGGACCCCGAAGTTGGATCTGGGATCCCATTGGATCCCTCGGCATAAAATGCATGCAGATCTGGGATCCTCCTGGATCTTTCGGCGTAAATTGTAGATCCCACGGCATAAAATATATCAGGATCTGGGATATTTGTGGATCCCTCGGCTTATTGTATTCCTGGATCTAGTGTCCCATGTGGATTCCGGGACACAGGACACAGATATCCGGATCTCAGCTGGATCTTGGGATCCAGGCACATGTCTGCCAGGAGCCCATATATTTTTTGGAAGTTTCTCATGATGTATATTTGTATGCCTTTGTCAGAACAAATGAAGATCCGCGAAATTTGAAAGCAGCAGATACTGCAATCCATGAATGCTATTCAGGGTTCATACCATTCAGCGGGATATAATACACTATTTGAAACCCCATTCTTCCTTAGCAAATTAGGTATTAGGGATGCCGCGCTGATACATTCACGAAGTGTTGAGGGTATTCTGGCCTATCGTGGATGGAGGCTGATCTGACACTTTTTAGGATATCCCCTCTCATCCCTGACTGAGCAAATGTCCGAATCTGACGTTCATTAGTAGGTATATCGAGTCCCTGTCTCATCCCCGACTAGGAAGAAATATGGATCTGACACCCTCCCCAGGATCCCACTGCTTCAGCTGGCATGTTCCCGGTGATGTTGCACCCGACACGCTCCTGAGGATCTCCCGACTCCCACCGGGGGCACCCTGAGCGGCCTGGCCTGCCGCCGACCCCGCTGTCGGACCCCTGTTGGGCTCCTCTCCACCAATCAGTCCATCTCGCCGCGCGGCGAAATCACGGATTAGTGTTCTTGTTTTCGTCCCTGCCGAGATACAGGCTGGATAACGTCACCTGGCCCTGTATTCTATTAGTCACAACAATTATAATCCGCATCACAGTCGTCGTTAAAATCCGTTTCAAAAACCCCCGTCGCGCTAAGGCTCCGAGGAATGGAAGAACGCGATGAAAGTTCGAAACAAATGCCTGGCTGAAGGCTGTTGTGTTTTGTCGACAATGATACAATTGCTGGGGTGAATGCGTGTTGTGTGACCACTAAAGAACGGGGTTCAAGTAATTTTCAAGCGACACTCATCTGTATTGTTTTTGCATTGATGCTGGATTTTGTTTTACGCCACCCAGAAAGAGGAGTGATAAGCATAGGCATAGGAACAGGAGGTGGTGTGTGTGTGTGGGGGGGGGGGGGGGGGGGCAGATCTCCTCACTTTTTTTTAACTTTTGTGCGCTAAAATTGTTTCTTTTGCTTGGTGAAAAATAAATATGGAAAAAGGTTCGCCTAGACAAGAAGAGCCCAAATCTGCAAAGAAATATTCCACAGGGGGGTTGGGGTTCTCTCAAGACGAGATCAAAGTTTCACTGCCCCCCCCACCCCCACACTTTTCGTGACGTTCCTACATCCCTGGTGATAAGCAAGGAATAAACTCAAAGCCAACGAGCTAACCAAGCAGAGCATCTAGGCATCCGGCTGTATAAAAGGAAATCCATGTTCGGAGAAAAAAATATGGAAAGCAAAAATTACATTAACTTTGACTTTCACTTTTGCTCACTTATCAAAAAAGTTTTCAACACGAGCACACACACGCACATGTACACCTATTCCGTATAAGGGCACATTTCCATTCCGTAAAGGATTCTGTTTAATTTCCTTTCCAGTCTGATCTTTACTCAATAACCTTATAGTGACATGCAGCCAGCTTTCAGTATAATACTTAAATTAACATTGTTACGTGCGGGAAGATGGTTTTGTTTAATTTTGTAAAGTATAACCTCGATTTCTTTACAGCCACCTGTTTGTTCGAAAGCTTACGTCAA
>JAXIVJ010016378.1:0-29040 GCA_036785665.1 Chirona hameri | reverse complement strand
ATTATTATATATATATATATATATTATATATATATATATATATATATATATATATATATATGATATATACTATATATATATATATATATATATATACATACGCCTCCCAAAATACGTCCCTGAAGGCGCCCATGCGCAATCCAAAATTTAGAAAACAAGTTATGCATGTCTAAAAATGGCAGTAAGGAAAGGTGTGAAAGTCATAGGCTCTACAACTGTAGTATCTATAACTGTTAGAGAATGGGAACTGATTCACTTTAAAAGCCGATTCACGCTGAAAACCCAAACATGCCCCCAAAAAACACGCCTGGAGCCGCCCTGGTGAGCAGAAATTTTGAACATTTTAAGAAATGTGCCCAATGAATATTTAGGAAAAGTCAAAAAGTTTGATTGGCGTATCTTCACTCATTTGGGAACATGAGCGGAACAACCTTAAGTAGGGTCGTTTTAGCCCCCTCCGCCCCCCCCCAGACACTAATAGGGTTAAGCCCGCGACGTGTCGTGGGGGGGGGGGGGGGGGGGGGCTTTGACGCCCCCAGATTTTTTCGAAAATAGGTCTCCAACAGTTGCATGCAGCGCGGTGAAACTCGGCACAACTATCAGTATATATTTGTTGTATCTTCTGGACTTTATCTCGTCAGGTCTCCAGGTCGCGATAAGTGAATTAAAATTTTGCTATCTCGGATTTTGTATATATCGATGACATGAAGTAGGGCCATTTTCGTGACCTCTCAAGTATAAGTCAATGAGGGAAAATATTTTGTGTTTAAATATGCGTCACATTTTCCAAATTATTATCTTATCGTGTTATTATGGGCTGATCCTGATCCACTGGTTAAAAACGTTTGATACATACAAGGTACAGACTTGAATTGGCGCCATTGCGTTTGTCTCGTCGATACGTGTCCCAACCTCGGAGCGGAGATGGTCATGGAGCACAGAGGTATATACTAGCACAGAGGTCAGCACCAGACAGCTGTGTTTAATGCTGCTTTTTAAGAGTTTGTTAAAGCTTTGCTATAACAAATTAATTACAACTAATCATTTTTATACTGCTTTGAAACTTCATGTTTATAAAAAAAAAAACAGGAACACTTCCCAAAAAAGTAGGTTCTGGTGATGTAAGCGTTCCTTTGTATAAATTTGATGGGAAGTGTATCAGGATATAACTGTTGGAGACATACTGCAAAGACGTTGCAAAGTCCATTTTTAGAAAATAATTTAAGCACCAGAGCTCTAAATATTAACTGTTACGTTTTGCTCAACATACCGTATCTAGGCAGGATCAACTTATCCCGCAAGTTGTCCCAAGTGAAAGTAAAATAAAACGTTCGATGTCAGTTTGAGGCCAAAGGATTATGCCTTCAGTCTGGCAGGATAAATAATTCAGTTTGCAAGACATTCAACCCTCGCCCTTGTGGGGGGGGGGGGGGGGATCATTTTGACACCCTGAGTTTTTTTCTTCTCGGGAATAGCGGTAAACGCTGCCAAGTTTGGAATAGCTGTTTGGGCATCAATTGCCCACATTGTGTTACAATTTTGATCTCAGATCATTCCAGGTCAGGTCACCAGTTCACGTCAAGTGACCTAACCTCTAAAAATGTTTGTGGTCGTGCCAAAGCCACAGTGTTTGTCGGAAATATTTGATTCTTACCAGATTTCATAAGGTCATAAGTACCTACAATTGGAATATCTCGTTTTGTACATCGGTGACCCTAGGTCAGGTCAATTTCGTAACCTCCCTATTATAAGTCGATGGGAAAATCTGCAAATGCTTCCTATTCAGATAATATACATTAGATCAAGCCAATTATGTCATAATCATATTATTTCAGCTCATTCTTGATGACCCAATTGCAGTTGTTGCCTGGTGACCTCTGTAAGGTCATCTGAGGTCATCTGAGGTCACCAGTTTTTGTGTCAATAACTCTTGATAGAATAAAGATACAAACGTACAAGTGATACCACTGTGTTTGCCTCGTCAAGACACATCGCCCCATATGCAACATCACCTACCTGGGTCAACAAATGACCTTGACCTGTGGTCAAATTTTGATGTTGACCTAATCAGCTGGTTATTAATATATTTAAAAGCCTCTTGACGAGACAAACACGATGGTGGTAAAAAAAGCTCTATGTTTAGCCAATAAGGAGTTATTCACGAAAACAGTTTTTGAAGAAAATGTTATCGTGGTCTTCGGTGACCTCTCGAGCCTAAACTGTAGACCTGAGCTAAATTTGGAAGACAACTAATTGATTGCATTGTCCATGAGCTTTCGATTATTTTTGCCGTTTGTTCCTAGCTATCATTATTCCCGAGATGTCTGTGGGTTTCTGGAACAAAATGCTAAACTTGTCAAATTTTACCTTTGATGACCTCCGGTGGCCTCAATATTGACCTGAGCTAAACAAAAATACTCGAATAACGAGAGTTCTCGAGAGCTTTTGAACACTTTTTTTGCATGTTTCTAACCCTTTTAGTTTTCGAGTTAGTGGGGAGGGGTCATTTTGACCCCCCCTTCCCCCCAGGGCTAAGTTGTCTCAGAGGCCCACCGGGTGCGGGTTAAGCGTCACAGGCAACATGGAAACAATGGCTCATCTTACCCCGTTCCCCCTATGCAATTGCTTCCTTCCCGAGGTATGTGGTTCCTAAAGTGGCAGCAATGTTCCAGTTTACAGCACTTTCAGAACAATAGACAGGTCGATTTTTTTCTTCTTAAAACTTGAATTGTATTTCTACTTAAAATTGAAGCTGAAAATGTGAGGTGGATTGCGAGGATTAGTAAGACTGGATCATATTTTGAGCTGATGCTACCGGTGTGCTGGTCAACTTGTATGGCTGTGAGAGTTTTCATTTCAGTTTAGCGCCCTGCTGGGGAGTGGGGGGGGAGGGGGGGGGGGGGGTTTGAATGAACACCTCCACCACCTCACGTTTTGTTTCGGTGATGGCGAAAACGCCGCCGTTTTGGTCCCACCTTATCCCCATCTTTTCCGTAGCGTTTCTGAAATTTTTGGCCCAAGGCCATCTCGGGTCAGGTCACCAGTAGAGCCCTTCATGGGACACATTTGCAGCCCTCATCCCGTTCCAGCCCATTCAGCCAGACCCAAAACCGTTGCAATCCAAATCCAAATCCAAATTAATAATTGATGGGACTCCCATTCCCACCCGTTTCAGCATATTTCACTTTGTGTGGTGCTAACAAATGATATGGTCTGTCCCAAACCCGTTCCAACCCGTAACATTTCCAAAAATGACCCCATTTCCACCCATTTCCGTCCCGTTCCATGGGTTCCATGGCTTCCATGGGTGCCAAGGCTTCCATGGGTGCCATGGCTTCCATGGGCGCCATGGGTGCCATGGGTTCCATGGGGATTCCCATTCAATGAAGGGCTATAGTCACCAGGTCAGGTCAAATGACCCCTTCTCCAAAAAAAAAAACGTTTGAGGTCGTGCCACATCCCCACAGTTTGACCGACCGATTTTAAACTTACATGATTTTATTGGATCATATATACCTACAATTCGTGTATCTCGGATTTGTGAATGTCGGTGACCTAAATTCGGGATTTTTTTTGTGTCCTCCCCATTATGAGTAAATGGGAAATCATTAAAATGCTTCCTGTTCTGAGGACGCGCGTCAGATCATTCAAATTTCTGCTAAATCATGTTATCACTTTCTTAATGACCCAGGTGACCAAGGTATTCTTGATGACCCAGGTGCGTTTTGTTCAATGACCCTTACAGGGTCAGCCGAGGTCATCTGAGGTTATCAACTATTTGTATTAATAACTCTCGACAGAATCAATATAAGTTCATACACAATTTCAGATCAAGCAACGCGTCTCGACGAACCAAACACAATGGTGAAAACCCCATCGATCTACCTTCATTTGACGACAAGTTATTAAGAAAAACCACGCGTGACATCGGGTTCACTTTAGTTGACCTCGTAGGGTTCACAAAACAAAATGTGACATGGATCCTTGTATTTGGCACAAGAATGGCGGAGCTGGGGAAAACTGGTCAAATTAAGCCATGTTCTGTGGATTTGTACGCATTTTCATTTTCCCCGTTCACTTGCAATAGGGAGGTCAAGAAAGCGCCTTGACCTTAGGTCACCGATATAAACAATCGAAAGATGTACGAATTGCAGGTACATGGCCTAATTGCATTCTGTGACTTCTCGGTCAATATCTGTGGCTTTGGTATGGCCACAAACTTGCAAGAACTTGTTTGGAGGTGGGGTCAGTTAACGTGACCTGTTGACCTGAGCATAGATGACCCGAGGTCAAACATTTCATACAATGTGGGTAGTTGATTCCCAAACAGCTATGCCCAATTTTGCGGCGCTGTGCGTCACTGGTTTTATACTATTCACGAAAAACGGGTTGGCGGATATCCTCCCCCCACCCACGGCGGTGGGCGTCTTAAATGTTCCTGGAAAGCCGTTCTATATATCCATAGATCGAGTATTTCTTGCGTAAAATCGAATATGTATTGGTTTACCGCTGCTGTTCTCGCTGGGGCTCAGTCTTTCTGTTGGAATGCTGCTAACATTGTTGGTACTTTGTGTGTTTTCAGAGGACTCTGCTGGGGACGCCTTCTTGTGGACCTGTGCCGCCTGGTCGGCGAGGGCGCCCGGCGGGCACGACTGGTGGCTTCCAAGGAGGGGCTACCTCGTTGGGGTGGAGAAGCTGCCGGGGTTCAGGTGGACAGCCTGGCGGCGGCGTGCGGCGGTCCTGGCGTGGGCCGTCGCGCATACAGTGTTTGCCCAGCCTGTGAGCAGTGGAGAGCGGCGCGCGGCAAACGTGTTCATCCAGCGCTTCGTCCTGATATGTGAAGGACTCCTGCGCTGTGCCGTGCCCATACCTGGCTCTCGCCAAGCGGCTGGGGTTGGGGTAAGAGCAAGGTCTGAATGTCAGAAGGTCATTTGCGTGGGCGGCACTATTCGATGGTTGTCGGGAAGAAGTTTTGTGGTGTGTGTGTGTGGGGGGGGGGGGGGGGGGGGCAGGGACGGCTTCGTTGAAGGTATAGCATAGGTTGCGTATGGAACAGTGCGCAACCAGTCGTTGGGAGTTGTGATAATAATTGAAGTGTGATAACTTCTGCTTTACTGAGCGAGGTGGACAAGCAGCGCGGGCAGGAACGGAGCTAAATATATGGTATACTCTGGAACGTTCTCGGAAACCATGCAGAGCACGATTTTCAAGAGGTTTTAAAGGGTCCGAGATATGCCAAGTTTCTAGTGTACGGATTTGTCTTTGTGGAGAATTCCTCGCAATCTACATGGTCTAATGAGGTAGGTCGTTGGGACAATCGAGCGTTCTCAGCGGAGATAATTTTGCTTGACTCCGAGAACCTGTGACACAAATATCCGTGTCAAATCGTCTCCAAACATGTGGCTCTCAGTAAAAACCAGACCGACGTCGAAGAACAGGAGAGGGTACGGGACGGATCAGGACATATCACATCGCACATCACAGAGCTCAAAGCAGGACACAGAAATGCACAGACCGGAATATCCAGACACAATTATGGACAATATTCAGGCCGGGTGGAACAGATTGATCAGTACAGATTAGACAGGTTCCAAGAAGAGCATAGGGCAAATAACCCAGTAGGGCACAAAGCGTGACACAGGGCACCACATAAAAAAAGTTGCACTGGCTCTGAGTGGCCAGGGCACTGACTGCGAACTGTCAAGACACAGAATGGTAGGTACAGCGCCTCGCGCATGTTATTCCGTTTCGCTTCTTTTCATTCATTACGACATGGCGTCAAGGTCACGTCCATGCAAACATGCATTAACACCGTTAAGTCCACCCAAACCGCTTTTACTTATATATCTTTCGCAGTGGAATCGTATAGCGGTTGTTCCACGCAAGCTACATTTGTCCATATATTTGGTGCAGTGGCGTAGCTTCTCCAGAAAAGTTGGGGGGGGGGGGGGGGGGGGCTGAGCTGGGAAAAATCTCTTAAGGTACCATCAAAATCCACAAAACACAGATTCTCCCCGGATTTGACCCACTTCCTCGTTCAAGTGGGGGGGGGGGGGGGCTAAAGCCCCCTCAACTGAA
The DNA here is from genome assembly GCA_036785665.1 of Chirona hameri. Lineage (NCBI taxonomy): Eukaryota > Metazoa > Arthropoda > Thecostraca > Balanomorpha > Balanidae > Chirona > Chirona hameri. Next base: position 22,962 of record JAXIVJ010016378.1, on the reverse strand, counting down.
TAGGATCCTACACCCCTGATTTGGTGTAATTAGCTGTAAATCGGCCCGCCATTCCCCTTATTTCACTCCATTTTTTCGAACAGATAAGGGAACATTATCAAGGTCAAGCTCAGGCACCGTACTCACAAATTTTGTCCACGTAGGAAGCATTTCACTCACCTTTTTTTCCAGTGTCCCTATAAACCAATGCAATTTCTATAATTTCGAACGTCCACCTAAACGCGTTTACCTGATTTGATGTAAATTAGCTGTAAATCGGCCCGCCATTCTCCTTATTTCGCGCCATTTTTTTCAACAGATAAGAAACATTATCAAGGTCAAGCTCAGGCAACCGTACACACAGCGTTTGTCCACGTAGACTGCATTTCTGTCACCTTTTTCGAGTGTCCCTATAAACCAATGTAGTTTCTAATATTTTGAACGTCCACCTAAACGCGTTTAATTCTGTTGAGCCGAATGCAAGTCCACCGAAACCTCCCATGCTTCCGTTTATTGAGGGTCCACCAAGCAATAAATACAAGCATAACAGAAGTGAGAGACTAACACGTTGTAGGTGTGGTAGGGGTATACTTATCACCTCAGTGTCAAAGATGTAGAACCTCTTTGTAACGAGTCCACCAAAAACCCCGAACCCGCGACAGTCCACCCAAGCCGTTTTTGGGTAAATGGGTGTTCTTACGAGTTATAGACCCATTTACCCAAAACGCCACAATCGCCCCAATCGCCCCAAACGCCCCAAACGCCCCAAACGCCCCAAACGCCCCAAACGCAAAATCCTTCGTGAAAACGGCTATTACTAACCCTCGCCCGAATAGGGGGAGGGGATCCCACCCCCTCGGTTTTTCAGAAATAACTCGAGTAGTTTCCAACTGATTGCGATGGAACTTTTAGTACCCTACTTTGGTACAATTAGACACATACTCTGAAAATTTTGAACTTGTAACCCACATGACCCATGACCTATGACCTGTTTCTCAAGGTCATGTCAGGCGCAATTGGCGTCCCGCTGTATCAATGCTTGTAACTTGTGCAGTTTCCGAGTATTTGTTGTTCAGGAGCATGCGCAATGGTGTTTCCAGGTAACAGTTGTCGTTTCACTGAGATTGTGACCTCGATTGACCTTTTCAGAGGTCAACAGAGGTCATTGACCTCCGATGACCTCCGATTACTTTTGTTTGCTTCTGGTGGTTTTTAGGACATTTTGTGACGCTGATTTCAAATTTGGGATCCATTTTACATAATTATATGTTCCACTGTGGTCATGCGCTTCCACAGGTCAACTGAGGTCACTGCCTGAGGATGACCTGACATGACCTTTATGGAATTTGGCAGTTTATAGGACATTTTGTGACGCTGATTTCAAATTTAGCACCCATAAAGCATTATTATATGCTCATTCATTCGCGGCATTCGCGCACCGAATGGCGCTGTGTGCGGCCGCCTTAAAGCAAGCTGGGCACGTTTTCAGAGCGCGGGCCACATCAGGTCTGCCTATTTCGCCCTCAGGCCGAAACGAGAGAATATTCCTATATTCTGAACGGCAGACCGCTTGAGACCTTGATTTTCGGCAATAACTTTGGAAAGCATCTACTGGCATGAACGAATTTCTCGCAATGAACGTTTCAGACCCTGCGCCAAAAAATTGCTCTTAAGGTTATTTAATGTGAAACTAAAATTTATGCCAGCTGCCATTTACTCGTAATGTTGAAGATAATTTGAGCTGGGATAGAGGCTAACGCCCGATGGTTCTGAAGTCCCGCCCTCGACTCCGCCCTCCATCCGTAACTGACCGGTCACGGGTCGGACATCGCCGGTTCAAGGTTAGCCAGGGCGGAGCTACGCTCTGACGTCAGAGCATATCTCTGTCCTTTCACGATAGCCTCTACCCACAGATTGAATTCCCTGCGCGAGTTTTAACATTACGAGTGAATGGAAAGTGCATTATTTTATTTTGTATTTTAAACAACCTTAATAGTACACATTGGCGCTTGGTCTGAAACGTTCATTGCGAGAAATTCGTCCTTGCCAGTCGGTGCCTTCAAATGTTATCGCCGAAAATCATGGTCCCAAACGGTCTGCCGTTCACAGTTAGACAAGTTAGGCTCGGTTGGGTGAGGATATGTGAGATTAGGTTACGTAAGGTTAAGTATGATGTAGTTAGGTTATGGCCTAGAAGATACCAATATTTAGCGTGTTGCCCCGCAATGCTAATTCTTATAAAGAAACACGCATCAAAGGAGGTATGCTGTACAATACATGCTATTTTTTTCCATCAACATGGAAGTATCTGACCTTTTGGGAGTTGACTTTAATTTGAATTCTTGCTGATCCGACTTGAGACATGCTGATTTTCTCTATTCTGGCTTTCTATTTCCAGCTTAGTTTGACTGTTCTCTATTTTGATATTTCATCATATGTCTTTCCGCAAGTTGACTTTGTAAATTTTTGACCTCTTTATTTCCGACATGTGTGCTATTTTCTTTTATTAATTGACTATTTTATTTTTTTATTTTTTACAGTTTGACTTTTTATTTTGACTTCTTACCCTTTTGTCTTTTAACATTCCGACTTTTACGGTTTCGAATTTTAACCCTTGACGTTTCATCCCTTTCCTTTCCGTCTGCTTATAAATATATCCTTTGACTTTTTACCTCTGAATCGTCCAACACAGCCCGGTGCCTGCTCTAGCCGCTATGGCACTCCATGGGCCCGAACGGCAGCTGGTAACGGCGACAAATATCAACACAAAACAGTTAAGACAGACAGTAATGAATTAACATATTTGAAAGGTCAGTCACAGCCGTCTGATATGATATGGCCAGATTATATAATCAAAATATACCATGTTGATATGGGAAATACATAGCCTATTTAAATCACATCTGGATCATATAGCGGTACTGTCGCTTGGGAAAGCTAAAATATTTCAGGCTCTAATTCACGCTGTGGACAAAATATGGCAAATTGTTGATAATCGTGTACAATTACCGACTTTTCAGAGGGCCCGGTAGTACATGCTTTGTCTCTCAGGCATCAACTCGTTGTTTTACCCCTTGGTCCTAGTGCACTCCGTATACCCAAATCCTGTAGACATGAACGCTCTATCTGCATTGTATTATTATTCATAAATATGCCTGATCGTATACACATAAGTTGTTAACTAAGAAGGCGAATAGCACCCATTTATGCTGAACTCCCTTCGTGACGAGGCCTATGTAACGGACGAGTTTGACCTCAGACAGCGGTCTCCGGCCCCGCCCAGATCGGTATAAAAGGGAAAGTGGCCGCCGTCTCGGCATCAGTACCACAGCTGACCATCCCCAGTCACACACACCAACTCCCACTCCTCAGCAGAATGAAGGTCTTTATTGTCGCCGCACTTATGGCCGTCGCTGCCGCCGACAAGCTGCCGTCTGCCTACCAGGCCCCGTCTGCCTACCAGACCCCGTCTGCCTACCGTGCCCCGGCTGCCTATAGCGCGCCTGCTGCTGCCTACAAGGAGCCCGAGTACGAGCCGGCGCCGTACGCGTTCGACTACTCGGTCAGCGACTACGAGTCGGGCGCTAAGTATGCCGCCGACGAGAACAGCGACGGCAAGCAGACGTCCGGCTACTACACGGTGGCTCTGCCCGACGGCCGCGTGCAGACGGTCAAGTACACGGTAGACGACTACACCGGCTACAACGCCGAGGTCACGTACGAGGGCGAGGCACAGTACCCCGAGGAGCCCGTCTACAAGGCTGCTCCCGTCTACAAGGCTGCTCCAGTCTACAAGGCTGCTCCCGTCTACAAGGCTGCTCCGGCTTCCGTCTACAAGGCTGCTCCGGCTCCCGTGTACAAGGCTGCTCCGGCTCCGGCTCCCGTCTACGCCTACCGTCCCATCCAGAAGTACAGCAACTAAGTGATATTTCAGACCCCTGGTCCGATGTTGTGTGTGCCATTGGCCAATATTTATCATGTTATTGTTCCGTTTGATGTTATTTATGGCGTGAACTGCAATACACATGAAACGCATCCAAAATAATACTTATTTTCAGAGGTGGTGATGTCGTTTCAGACATGGAATAATATATCTTCTTATATCACAACTTCCCACGAAGCTTTCTTCTAGATGATGAAGTGTGTTTAATGTTGTCAAGTTGAAAAACATCAAAATTCGTTCCAAGTTCAAGCGTCCAAAACTAAAGCTTAAAAGATCTTGTTTTGCCTGCTTGCACGGAGAAGTGAGTTCCACGCTCATTCGTGCTCGCAAAACCGCTGTACTGAAACAGGGGACTGAATTATGCTTGAAACGGCTTCGGGTGAGTTGAATACGCTAGTGACAGGTTACCAATTCCTCGTGATGAATACAGGCAAAAACGAATAAGAACAAAGCGAAACAAGGCAAAAATGCGCTCTACCACAGCCCAGAGGACGACCACAGTACCCGGACAAAAGGTCAAATGGCAAAAGATAAACGGATGTTCAGTCAAGTGACAAGGTCAAAAGTCAACAGTCTAAAGTCATAAAAGTCAATGGGTAAAAATTAACATGGATAAAATTCAAAGGTGGAAACGCCAAAAGGGAGTGCAAGTCATAACTTCTTAAAAAATGACATAAAATAAAAGGTAACATAATTAAAAGCCAAACCGAGAAAATGAAACGTTATTAAGCCAAACGAGACAAAACAAGTCAAGTGTCCAAAAATCGAATTGGAGAAATCGAATGTCCAACGCTTTGAAGAAGTCAACAGAGTAAAAAGGACATAGAGTCAAATATGTAAAGGCAGCCGCACACTGCGCATTCGGCGCCCGATATCACTGTGAAATTCCGTTTCGGAAAATCGCGGCGACTCTGTGGAATATCGTCCTTGTGCCCCAAAATACAATTGTGATCCATGCAGATGGTATTGCATGACATTACCCACTGCAAAATAACGTTCAGGGGCACTAAACACAATGCGTGTAAGCAGAGTCAAACACATGCCCACAAAATCCGTTCCTGGAGTCGCCCATGGGAAACCCAAAATTTCAAACAAATATGAAACGTGTGCAAAGCATTGCTAAAACAGGTCACCAAGTTTCAAGTTGATATGTTTTGCTATGTAGTTACACGTCGTGTTTTAACAACTCCCTTCTAATTTCATCCCTGGAGCCGCCCATAACATTGGGTCATGCACATGCGTCCCACCCCTGGAACCGCCTACGCCACAAAATACAATTGTGATCCATACAGATGACATTACACGAGATAGTCCACCACGAAATAACGATTTGAGTTACTAAACACCATGTATGTATACACTTGCCCCCAAAAACCCGTTCCTGGAGTCGCCTGTGGGAAACCCAAAAATAAGAAATAATTCACACAAGTTGTGAAAGGAACAGCTAAGAAGGTGCACTATTCAAAATGCTTATCTTTCACATTTCGATGAAATATAAGTGACCCAAAATGCCTCCCAAAATACGTACCTGAAGGCGCCCATGCTCAATCACCCCTGTACCCCCCCCCCCAAAAAAAAATGTGTTACATGTCTACAAAAATCAGTAAGGAAAGCTGTGCAAGTCGTAGGCTCGTATCTAAAACAGTTAGAGAATAGGAACTGATTCTCTTCGAAAGCCGAGTCACACTGAAAACCCAAACATGCCCCCGAAAAGCCACGCCTGGAACCGCGTCCAGCGAGCTGAAAATTTTGATTTTTTCTCTCCAAAATATGCTAAATGAACATTTAGGAAAAGTTCAAAAGTTTGATGGCTGTATCTTTACTCGTTTGGGGACAGGATCGGAAAAACCTTAATGGGGGGGGGGGGGGGTCGTTTTAGCCGCCCCCCCCGACACTAATAGTGATGATGGTCATTTTTCAACGAAGATGTAAGTTTAGATCCACGAAACTTCAACATAATAAATTTCACAACGGCAAGAACATGCTGTGCAAAATTCGTACCTCCATCTTGCATAGATTCGCCACTGTTAGCCTGATAAATTTGTGTTGTCCGCTATTCCGCGGCGTTCAGTCGCGGAAAAAGTTCGTACGGACCAGTTTTTTCCCGTTATTCCGCCAGCGGACACTACGCGCGTTTAGCTTGCGTTTTTCATCGTTTTGGCTGCCGCGGACGCAAACAATCACTGAAAATGAGCGGAAAGTCGCAGCAATATCGCGGCATTCGCGCACCGAATGGTGCTGTGTGCGGCCGCCTTAAAGCAAGCCGGGCACGTTTTCAGAGCGCGGGCCACATCAGGTCTGCCTATTTCGCCCTCAGGCCGAAACGAGAGAATATTCCTATATTCTGAACGGCAGACCGCTTGAGACCTTGATTTTCGGCAATAACTTTGGAAAGCATCTACTGGCATGCACGAATTTCTCGCAATGAACGTTTCAGACCCTGCACCAATAATTTGCTCTTAAGGTTATTTAATGTGAAACTAAAATTGATGCCAGCTGCCATTTACTCGTAATGTTGAAGATAATTTGAGCTGGGATAGAGGCTAACGCCCGGTGGTTCTGAAGTCCCGCCCTCGACTCCGCCCACCACCCGTAACTGACCGGTCACGGGTCGGACATCGCCGGTTCAAGGTCAGCCAGGGCGGAGCTAAGCTCTGACGTCAGAGCATAGCTCTGTCCTTTCACGATAGCCTCTACCCACAGATTGAATTCCCTGCGTGAGTTTTAACATTACGAGTGAATGGAAAGTGCATTTTTTTTTTTTGGATTTTAAACAACCTTAATAGTACACATTGGCGCTTGGTCTGAAACGTTCATTGCGAGAAATTCGTCCTTGCCAGTCGGTGCCTTCAAATGTTATCGCCGAAAATCATGGTCCCAAACGGTCTGCCGTTCACAGTTAGACAAGTTAGGCTCGGTTGGGTGAGGATATGTGAGATTAGGTTACGTAAGGTTAGGTATGATGTAGTTAGGCTATGGCCTAGGAGATACCAATATTTAGCGTGTTGCCCCGCAATGCTAATTCTTATAAAGAAACACGCATCAAAGGAGGTATGCTGTACAATACATGCTATTTTTTTCCATCAACATGGAAGTGTCTGACCTTTTGGGAGTTGACTTTAATTTGAATTCTTGCTGATCCGACTTGAGACATGCTGATTTTCTCCATTCTGGCTTTCTATTTCCAGCTTAGTTTGACTGTTCTCTATTTTGATATTTCATCATATGACTTTCCGCAAGTTGACTTTTTAAATTTTTTACCTCTTTATTTCCGACTTGTGTGCTATTTTATTTTATTAATTGACTATTTTTATTTTTTATTTTTTTACAGTTTGACTTTTTACTTTGACTTCTTACCCTTTTGTCTTTTAACATTCCGACTTTTACGGTTTTGAATTTTAACCCTTGACGTTTCATCCCTTTCTTTTCCGTCTGCTTATTAATATATCTTTTTACCTCTGAATCGTCCAACACAGCCCGGTGCCTGCTCTAGCCGCTAAGGCACTTCACGGGCCCGAACGGCAGCTGGTACCGGCGACAAATACCAACACACAACAGTTAAGACAGACAGTAATGAATTCACATATTCGAAAGGTCAGTCACAGCCGTCAGATATGATATGGCCAGAGTATATAATCAAAAGATACCATGTTGATATGGGAAATACATAACCTATTTAAATCACATCTGGATCATATAGTGGTCCTGTCGCTTGGGAAAGCTAAAATATTTCAGGCTCTAATTCACACTGTAGACAAAATATGGCAAATTGTTGATAATCGTGTACAATTACCGACTTTTCAGAGGGCCCGGTAGTACATGCATTGTCCCTCAGGCATCAACACGTTGTTTTACCCCTTGATCCTAGTGCACTCCGTATACCGAAATCCTGTAGACAAGAACGCTCTATCTGCATTGTATTATTATCCATAAATATGCCTGATCGTATACACATAAGTTGTTAACTAAGAAGGCGAATAGCACCCATTTATGCTGAACTCCCTCCGTGACGAGGCCTATGTAACGGACGAGTTTGACCTCAGACAGCGGTCTCCGGCCCCGCCCAGATCGGGATAAAAGGGAAAGTGGCCGCCGTCTCGGCATCAGTACCACTGCTGACCATCCCCAGTCAGACACACCAACTCCCCATCCTCAGCAGAATGAAGGTCTTTATTGTCGCCGCCCTTCTGGCCGTCGCTGCCGCCGACAAGCTGCCGTCTGCCTACCAGGCGCCGACTGCCTACCAGGCCCCGTCTGCCTACCGTGCCCCGGCTGCCTACAGCGCGCCTGCTGCTGCCTACAAGGAGTCCGAGTACGAGCCGGCGCCGTACGCGTTCGACTATTCGGTCAGCGACTACGAGTCGGGCGCGAAGTTTGCCGCCGACGAGAACAGCGACGGCAAGCAGACGTCCGGCTATTACACGGTGGCTCTGCCCGACGGCCGCGTGCAGACTGTCAAGTACACGGTGGACGACTACACCGGCTACAACGCCGAGGTCACGTACGAGGGCGAGGCCCAGTACCCCGAGGAGCCCGTCTACAAGGCTGCTCCCGTCTACAAGGCTGCTCCCGTCTACAAGGCTGCTCCCGTCTACAAGGCTGCTCCCGTCTACAAGGCTGCTCCCGTCTACAAGGCTGCTCCGGCTTCCGTCTACAAGGCTGCTCCCGTTTACAAGGCTGCTCCGGCTTCCGTCTACAAGGCTGCTCCGGCTCCCGTGTACAAGGCTGCTCCGGCTCCGGCTCCTGTCTACGCCTACCGTCCAATCCAGAAGTACAGCAACTAAGTGATGTTTCTGACCCCTGGTCCGATGTTGTGTGTGCCACTGGCCAATATTGATCATGTTATTGTTCCGTTTGATGTTATTTATGGCGTGAACTGCAATACACATGAAACGCAGCCAAAATAATACTTATCTTCGGAAGTGGTGATGTCGTTTCAGCCATGGAATAATACAGCTTCTTATGTCACAACTTCCCACGAAGCTTTCTTCTAGATGATGAAGAGCTAGGTGTGTTTAATGTTGTCAAGTTGAAAAACATCCGAATTCGTTCCAAGTTCAAGCGTCCAAAATTAAAGCAAAAAGATCTTGTTTTGCCTGCTTGCACGGATAAGTATGTTCCACGCTCATTCGTGCTCGCAAAACCGCTGTACTGAAACAGGGGACTGAATTATGCTTGAAACGGCTTCGGGTGAGTTGAATACGCTAGTGACAGGTTACCAATGCCTCGTGATGAATACAGGCAAAACAAGAACAAAGAGAAGCAAATAAAAAATGCGCCCCACCACAGCCCAGAGGACGACCACAGTATCCGGACAAAAGGTCAAATGGCAAAAGATAAATGGATGTTCAGTCAAGTAACAAGGTCAAAAGTCAACATTCTAAAGTCATAAATGTCAATGGGTAAAACTTAACATGGATAAAATTCAAAGGTGGAAAAGCCAAACGGGAGTGCAAAAGTCATACCTTCTTAAAAATGACATAAAACAAAAGGTAACATAATTAAAAGCCAAACCGAGAAAATGAAACGTTATTAAGTCAAACGAGACAAAACAAGTCAAGTGGCCAAAAATCAAATTGGAGAAATCAAATGTCCAACGCTTTGAAAAAGTCAACAGAGTAAAAAGGACAAAGAGTCAAATATGTAAAGGCAGCCGCACACTGCGCATTCGGCGCCCGATATCACTGCGAAATTCCATTTCGGTAAATCGCGGCGACACTGTAGAATATCGTCCTTGTTCCAGCGGATTAGGCGCTGTCTGCTCGCGAGATTATGTCTCGCCGACCTACAGCATGTCGCAACTCGCAACCTGTCCCTACAGCCTGTCCAAAAGTAACTTAACATTATTACTGTCGGGATAAAAAAGACCAATCTGTCGGGGGGGGGGGGGGGGGGGGGGGGGGCTATTGGCCCCCTGAATATCGGAAACCGCTGGATCGATTATCCCTGGGAAAGCGGCATTCGATTCCTTGAAGCATGAACTACATTCCTGTATTCATACATATGCACAATTTTCATGGCCTGATACAGGTATACAAAAAATGGAGGAAAACATGCATTTTTAGATTCTAGGCCTGGAACGTTGTTTGAACACAATTTTTCATGGTGTTGGATTTTGCCACCTAATTGTATGCTCTAACATATACTCCTTTTTAAAGTTTAGTAAATGAACCCAATTGCGTCCTCAGGCAATTCCAACGGGCGTTATCTAAACATGTCACTATAATATTTTTTGGCCGCTTTGATTTCTGCTTTAGATGCTTATAATTATATGTGAATGCATGAGAATGCAAATTATGGCATTTTTTAATCTGTGCAGTGGTATGCTCCGGGTGGGAAGGGGAGGGAAATTGGGCTTTGTGTTTTGTTATCTTTGTCTTTGCTTATTTATATATTTTGCTATGTAGTGTCAAGTCATCGTTCCACAATTCACCTAATTGCATACCTATGACCGCCTATGCCCCAAAATACAATTGTGATCCATTCAGATGATATTGCATGACATTACCCGCTGCAAAATAACGTGGGGGCACTAAACATAATGCGTGTAAACAGAGTCAAACACATGCCCACAAAATCTGTTCCTGGAGTCGCCCTTGGGAAACTCCAAATTTCAAACAAATATGAAACGTGTGCAAAGCATTCCTAAAACAGGTCACCAAGTTTCAAGATGATATGTTTTGCTATGTAGTTACACGTCGTGTTTCCACAACTCCCTTCTAATTTCATCCCTGGAGCCGCCCATAACATTGGGTCATGCACATGCGTCCCACCCCTGGAACCGCCTACGCCACAAAATACAATTGTGATCCATACATATGATATTACACGAGATAGGCCACCACGAAATAACTATTTGAGTTACTAAACACCATGTATGTATACACTTGCCCCAAAAAACCCGTTCCTGGAGTCGCCTGTGGGAAACCCAAAAATAAGAAATAAATCACACAAAGTGTGAAAAGAACAGCTAAGAAGGTGCACTATTCAAAATGCTTATCTTTCACATTTCGATGAAATATTAGTGACCCAAAATGCCTCCCAAAATACGTACCTGAAGACGCCCAGGCTCAATCCCCCCCATCCCCCCCACAAAAAAGTGAGAAAAAAAGAAAAAAAAGTGTCTACAAAAAGCAGTAAAGAAAGGTGTGCAAGTCGTAGGCTCGAATCTATAACAGTTAGAGAATAGCAACTGATTCTCTTCGAAATCCGAGTCACACTGAAAACCCAAACATGCCCCCGAAATGCCACGCCTGGAACCGCGCCCAGCGAGCTGAACATTTTGAAAATGTTCCCAAATATGATAAATGAACATTTAGGAAAAGTTCAAAAGTTTGATGGCTGTATCTTTACTCGTTCGGGGACAGGATCGGAAACAACCTTAATGGGGCGGTGGGGGGTCGTTTTAGCCGCCCCCCGACACTAATAGGGATGATGGTCATTTTTCAACGAAGATGTAAGTTTAGAACCACGAAACTTCAACATAATAAATTTCACACGGCAAGAACATGCTGTGCAAAATTTGTACCTCCATCTTGCATAGATTCGCCACTGTTAGCCTGATAAATTTGTGTTGTCCGCTGTTCCGCGGCGTTCAGTCGCGGAAAAGGTTCGTACGGACCAGTTTTTTTCCGTTATTCCGCCAGCGGAAACTACGCGCGTTTAGCTTGCGTTTTTCATCGTTTTGGCTGCCGCGGACGCAAACAATCACTGCAAATGAGCGGAAAGTCGCAGCAATATCGCGGCATTCGCGCACCGAATGGCGCTGTGTGCGGCCGCCTTAAAGCAAGCCGGGCACGTTTTCAGAGCGCGGGCCACATCAGGTCTGCCTATTTCGCCCTCAGGCCGAAACGAGAGAATATTCCTATATTCTGAACGGCAGACCGCTTGAGACCTTGATTTTCGGCAATAACTTTGGAAAGCATCTACTGGCATGAACGAATTTCTCGCAATGAACGTTTCAGACACTGCGCCAAAAATTTGCTCTTAAGGTTATTTAATGTGAAACTAAAATTTATGCCAGCTGCCATTTACTCGTAATGTTGAAGATAATTTGAGCTGGGATAGAGGCTAACGCCCGGTGGTTCTGAAGTCCCGCCCTCGACTCCGCCCTCCATCCGTAACTGACCGGTCACGGGTCGGACATCGCCGGTTCAAGGTTAGCCAGGGCGGAGCTACGCTCTGACGTCAGAGCATATCTCTGTCCTTTCACGATAGCCTCTACCCACAGATTGAATTCCCTGCGCGAGTTTTAACATTACGAGTGAATGGAAAGTGCATTATTTTATTTTGTATTTTAAACAACCTTAATAGTTTATCACGCATCAAAGGAGGTATGCTGTACAATACATGCTATTTTTTTCCATCAACATGGAAGTATCTGACCTTTTGGGAGTTGACTTTAATTTGAATTCTTGCTGATCCGACTTGAGACATGCTGATTTTCTCCATTCTGGCTTTCTATTTCCAGCTTAGTTTGACTGTTCTCTATTTTGATATTTCATCATATGTCTTTCCGCAAGTTGACTTTTTAAATTTTTGACCTCTTTATTTCCGACATGTGTGCTATTTTCTTTTATTAATTGACTATTTTTATTTTTTTATTTTTTACAGTTTGACTTTTTATTTTGACTTCTTACCCTTTTGTCTTTTAACATTCCGACTTTTACGGTTTCGAATTTTAACCCTTGACGTTTCATCCCTTTCCTTTCCGTCTGCTTATAAATATATCCTTTGACTTTTTACCTCTGAATCGTCCAACACAGCCCGGTGCCTGCCTGCTCTAGCCGCTACGGCACTCCATGGGCCCGAACGGCAGCTGGTAACGGCGACAAATATCAACACAAAACAGTTAAGACAGACAGTAATGAATTAACATATTTGAAAGGTCAGTCACAGCCGTCTGATATGATATGGCCAGATTATATAATCAAAATATACCATGTTGATATGGGAAATACATAGCCTATTGAAATCACATCTGGATCATATAGCGGTCCTGTCGCTTGGGAAAGCTAAAATATTTCAGGCTCTAATTCACGCTGTGGACAAAATATGGCAAATTGTTGATAATCGTGTACAATTACCGACTTTTCAGAGGGCCCGGTAGTACATGCTTTGTCTCTCAGGCATCAACTCGTTGTTTTACCCCTTGGTCCTAGTGCACTCCGTATACCCAAATCCTGTAGACAAGAACGCTCTATCTGCATTGTATTATTATCCATAAATATGCCTGATCGTATACACATAAGTTGTTAACTAAGAAGGCGAATAGCACCCATTTATGCTGAACTCCCTTCGTGACGAGGCCTATGTAACGGACGAGTTTGACCTCAGACAGCGGTCTCCGGCCCCGCCCAGATCGGTATAAAAGGGAAAGTGGCCGCCGTCTCGGCATCAGTACCACAGCTGACCATCCCCAGTCACACACACCAACTCCCACTCCTCAGCAGAATGAAGGTCTTTATTGTCGCCGCACTTATGGCCGTCGCTGCCGCCGACAAGCTGCCGTCTGCCTACCAGGCCCCGTCTGCCTACCAGACCCCGTCTGCCTACCGTGCCCCGGCTGCCTACAGCGCGCCTGCTGCTGCCTACAAGGAGCCCGAGTACGAGCCGGCGCCGTACGCGTTCGACTACTCGGTCAGCGACTACGAGTCGGGCGCTAAGTTTGCCGCCGACGAGAACAGCGACGGCAAGCAGACGTCCGGCTACTACACGGTGGCTCTGCCCGACGGCCGCGTGCAGACAGTCAAGTACACGGTGGACGACTACACAGGCTACAACGCCGAGGTCACGTACGAGGGTGAGGCCCAGTACCCCGAGGAGCCCGTCTACAAGGCTGCTCCCGTCTACAAGGCTGCTCCCGTCTACAAGGCTGCTCCCGTCTACAAGGCTGCTCCAGCTCCGGCTCCCGTGTACAAGGCTGCTCCGGCTCCGGCTCCCGTCTACGCCTACCGTCCCATCCAGAAGTACAGCAACTAAGTGATATTTCAGACCCCTGGTCCGATGTTGTGTGTGCCATTGGCCAATATTTATCATGTTATTGTTCCGTTTGATGTTATTTATGGCGTGAACTGCAATACACATGAAACGCATCCAAAATAATACTTATTTTCAGAGGTGGTGATGTCGTTTCAGACATGGAATAATATATCTTCTTATATCACAACTTCCCACGAAGCTTTCTTCTAGATGATGAAGTGTGTTTAATGTTGTCAAGTTGAAAAACATCAAAATTCGTTCCAAGTTCAAGCGTCCAAAACTAAAGCTTAAAAGATCTTGTTTTGCCTGCTTGCACGGAGAAGTGAGTTCCACGCTCATTCGTGCTCGCAAAACCGCTGTACTGAAACAGGGGACTGAATTATGCTTGAAACGGCTTCGGGTGAGTTGAATACGCTAGTGACAGGTTACCAATTCCTCGTGATGAATACAGGCAAAAACGAATAAGAACAAAGCGAAACAAGGCAAAAATGCGCTCTACCACAGCCCAGAGGACGACCACAGTACCCGGACAAAAGGTCAAATGGCAAAAGATAAACGGATGTTCAGTCAAGTGACAAGGTCAAAAGTCAACAGTCTAAAGTCATAAAAGTCAATGGGTAAAAATTAACATGGATAAAATTCAAAGGTGGAAACGCCAAAAGGGAGTGCAAGTCATAACTTCTTAAAAAATGACATAAAATAAAAGGTAACATAATTAAAAGCCAAACCGAGAAAATGAAACGTTATTAAGCCAAACGAGACAAAACAAGTCAAGTGGCCAAAAATCGAATTGGAGAAATCGAATGTCCAACGCTTTGAAGAAGTCAACAGAGTAAAAAGGACATAGAGTCAAATATGTAAAGGCAGCCGCACACTGCGCATTCGGCGCCCGATATCACTGTGAAATTCCGTTTCGGAAAATCGCGGCGACTCTGTGGAATATCGTCCTTGTGCCCCAAAATACAATTGTGATCCATGCAGATGGTATTGCATGACATTACCCACTGCAAAATAACGTTCAGGGGCACTAAACACAATGCGTGTAAGCAGAGTCAAACACATGCCCACAAAATCCGTTCCTGGAGTCGCCCATGGGAAACCCAAAATTTCAAACAAATATGAAACGTGTGCAAAGCATTGCTAAAACAGGTCACCAAGTTTCAAGTTGATATGTTTTGCTATGTAGTTACACGTCGTGTTTTAACAACTCCCTTCTAATTTCATCCCTGGAGCCGCCCATAACATTGGGTCATGCACATGCGTCCCACCCCTGGAACCGCCTACGCCACAAAATACAATTGTGATCCATACAGATGACATTACACGAGATAGTCCACCACGAAATAACGATTTGAGTTACTAAACACCATGTATGTATACACTTGCCCCCAAAAACCCGTTCCTGGAGTCGCCTGTGGTAAACCTAAAAATAAGAAATAATTCACACAAGTTGTGAAAGGAACAGCTAAGAAGGTGCACTATTCAAAATGCTTATCTTTCACATTTCGATGAAATATAAGTGACCCAAAATGCCTCCCAAAATACGTACCTGAAGGCGCCCATGCTCAATCACCCCTGTACCCCCCCCCCCCAAAAAAAAAAAATGTGTTACATGTCTACAAAAATCAGTAAGGAAAGCTGTGCAAGTCGTAGGCTCGTATCTAAAACAGTTAGAGAATAGGAACTGATTCTCTTCGAAAGCCGAGTCACACTGAAAACCCAAACATGCCCCCGAAAAGCCACGCCTGGAACCGCGTCCAGCGAGCTGAAAATTTTGATTTTTTCTCTCCAAAATATGCTAAATGAACATTTAGGAAAAGTTCAAAAGTTTGATGGCTGTATCCTTACTCGTTTGGGGACAGGATCGGAAAAACCTTAATGGGGGGGGGGGGGGTCGTTTTAGCCGCCCCCCCCGACACTAATAGGGATGATGGTCATTTTTCAACGAAGATGTAAGTTTAGATCCACGAAACTTCAACATAATAAATTTCACAACGGCAAGAACATGCTGTGCAAAATTTGTACCTCCATCTTGCATAGATTCGCCACTGTTAGCCTGATAAATTTGTGTTGTCCGCTGTTCCGCGGCGTTCAGTCGCGGAAAAAGTTCGTACGGACCAGTTTTTTTTCCGTTATTCCGCCAGCGGACACTACGCGCGTTTAGCTTGCGTTTTTCATCGTTTTGGCTGCCGCGGACGCAAACAATCACTGAAAATGAGCGGAAAGTCGCAGCAATATCGCGGCATTCGCGCACCGAATGGTGCTGTGTGCGGCCGCCTTAAAGCAAGCCGGGCACGTTTTCAGAGCGCGAGCCACATCAGGTCTGCCTATTTCGCCCTCAGGCCGAAACGAGAGAATATTCCTATATTCTGAACGGCAGACCGCTTGAGACCTTGATTTTCGGCAATAACTTTGGAAAGCATCTACTGGCATGCACGAATTTCTCGCAATGAACGTTTCAGACCCTGCGCCAATAATTTGCTCTTAAGGTTATTTAATGTGAAACTAAAATTTATGCCAGCTGCCATTTACTCGTAATGTTGAAGATAATTTGAGCTGGGATAGAGGCTAACGCCCGGTGGTTCTGAAGTCCCGCCCTCGAATCCGCCCACCACCCGTAACTGACCGGTCACGGGTCGGACATCGCCGGTTCAAGGTCAGCCAGGGCGGAGCTAAGCTCTGACGTCAGAGCATAGCTCTGTCCTTTCACGATAGCCTCTACCCACAGATTGAATTCCCTGCGTGAGTTTTAACATTACGAGTGAATGGAAAGTGCATTATTTTTTTTGGGATTTTAAACAACCTTAATAGTACACATTGGCGCTTGGTCTGAAACGTTCATTGCGAGAAATTCGTCCTTGCCAGTCGGTGCCTTCAAATGTTATCGCCGAAAATCATAGTCCCAAACGGTCTGCCGTTCACAGTTAGACAAGTTAGGCTCGGTTGGGTGAGGATATGTGAGATTAGGTTACGTAAGGTTAGGTATGATGTAGTTAGGCTATGGCCTAGGAGATACCAATATTTAGCGTGTTGCCCCGCAATGCTAATTCTTATAAAGAAACACGCATCAAAGGAGGTATGCTGTACAATACATGCTATTTTTTTCCATCAACATGGAAGTGTCTGACCTTTTGGGAGTTGACTTTAATTTGAATTCTTGCTGATCCGACTTGAGACATGCTGATTTTCTCCATTCTGGCTTTCTATTTCCAGCTTAGTTTGACTGTTCTCTATTTTTATATTTCATCATATGACTTTCCGCAAGTTGACTTTTTAAATTTTTGACCTCTTTATTTCCGACTTGTGTGCTATTTTATTTTATTAATTGACTATTTTTATTTTTTATTTTTTACAGTTTGACTTTTTACTTTGACTTCTTACCCTTTTGTCTTTTAACATTCCGACTTTTACGGTTTTGAATTTTAACCCTTGACGTTTCATCCCTTTCTTTTCCGTCTGCTTATTAATATATCTTTTTACCTCTGAATCGTCCAACACGGCCCGGTGCCTGCTCTAGCCGCTATGGCACTTCACGGGCCCGAACGGCAGCTGGTACCGGCGACAAATACCAACACACAACAGTTAAGACAGACAGTAATGAATTCACATATTCGAAAGGTCAGATAGGTCAGAAAGGTCACAGCCGTCAGATATGATATGGCCAGATTATATAATCAAAAGATACCATGTTGATATGGGAAATACATAGCCTATTTAAATCACATCTGGAAATATTTCAGGCTCTAATTCACGCTGTAGACAAAATATGGCAAATTGTTGATAATCGTGTAAAATTACCGACTTTTCAGAGGGCCCGGTAGTACATGCTTTGTCCCTCAGGCATCAACACCTTGTTTTACCCCTTGATCCTAGTGCACTCCGTATACCGAAATCCTGTAGACAAGAACGCTCTATCTGCATTGTATTATTATCCATAAATATGCCTGATCGTATACACATAAGTTGTTAACTAAGAAGGCGAATAGCACCCATTTATGCTGAACTCCCTCCGTGACGAGGCCTATGTAACGGACGAGTTTGACCTCAGACAGCGGTCTCCGGCCCCGCCCAGATCGGTATAAAAGGGAAAGTGGCCGCCGTCTCGGCATCAGTACCACTGCTGACCATCCCCAGTCACACACACCAACTCCCCATCCTCAGCAGAATGAAGGTCTTTATTGTCGCCGCCCTTCTGGCCGTCGCTGCCGCCGACAAGCTGCCGTCTGCCTACCAGGCGCCGACTGCCTACCAGGCCCCGTCTGCCTACCGTGCCCCGGCTGCCTACAGCGCGCCTGCTGCTGCCTACAAGGAGTCCGAGTACGAGCCGGCGCCGTACGCGTTCGACTATTCGGTCAGCGACTACGAGTCGGGCGCCAAGTTTGCCGCCGACGAGAACAGCGACGGCAAGCAGACGTCCGGCTACTACACGGTGGCTCTGCCCGACGGCCGCGTGCAGACGGTCAAGTACACGGTGGACGACTACACCGGCTACAACGCCGAGGTCACGTACGAGGGCGAGGCACAGTACCCCGAGGAGCCCGTCTACAAGGCTGCTCCCCGTCTACAAGGCTGCTCCCGTCTACAAGGCTGCTCCCGTTTACAAGGCTGCTCCGGCTTCCGTCTACAAGGCTGCTCCGGCTCCCGTGTACAAGGCTGCTCCGGCTCCGGCTCCCGTCTACGCCTACCGTCCAATCCAGAAGTACAGCAACTAAGTGATGTTTCTGACCCCTGGTCCGATGTTGTGTGTGCCACTGGCCAATATTGATCATGTTATTGTTCCGTTTGATGTTATTTATTGCGTGAACTGCAATACACATGAAACGCATCCAAAATAATACTTATCTTCGGAAGTGGTGATGTCGTTTCAGACATGGAATAATATATCTTCTTATGTCACAACATCCCACGAAGCTTTCTTGTAGATGATGAAGAGCTAGGTGTGTTTAATGTTGTCAAATTGAAAAAACATCCAAATTCGTTCCAAGTTCAAGCGTCTAAAGTAAAGCTTAAAAGATCTTGTTTGGCCTGCTTGCACGGATAAGTGAGTTCCACGCTCATTCGTGCTCGCAAAACCGCTGTACTGAAAGAGGGGACTGAATTATGCTTGAAACGGCTTCGGGTGAGTTGAATACGCTAGTGACAGGTTACCAATGCCTCGTGATGAATACAGGCAAAAAGGAATAAGAACAAAGCGAAACAAGGCAAAAATGCGCTCTACCACAGCCCAGAGGACGACCACAGTACCCGGACAAAAGGTCAAATGGCAAAATATAAACGGATGTTCAGTCAAGTGACAAGGTCAAAAGTCAACAGTCTAAAGTCATAAAAGTCAATGGGTAAAAATTAACATGGATAAAATTAAAAGGTGGAAAAGCCGAAAGGGAGTGCAAAAGTCATAACTTCTTAAAAATGACATAAAACAAAAGGTAACATAATTAAAAGCCAAACCGAGAAAATGAAACGTTATTAAGTCAAACGAGACAAAACAAGTCAAGTGGCCAAAAATCAAATTGGAGAAATCAAATGTCCAACGCTTTGAAAAAGTCAACAGAGTAAAAAGGACAAAGAGTCAAATATGTAAAGGCAGCCGCACACTGCGCATTCGGCGCCCGATATCACTGCGAAATTCCATTTCGGTAAATCGCGGCGACACTGTAGAATATCGTCCTTGTTCCAGCGGATTAGGCGCTGTCTGCTCGCGAGATTCTGTCTCGCCGAACCTACAGCATGTCGCAAGTCGCAACCTGTCCCTACAGCCTGTCCAAAAGTAATTTAACATTATTACTGTCGGGATAAAAAAGACCAATCTGTCGGGGGGGGGGGGGGCTATTGGCCCCCTGAATATCGGAAACCGCTGGATCGATTATCCCTGGGAAAGCGGCATTCGATTCCTTGAAGCATGAACTACATTCCTGTATTCATACATATGCACAATTTTCATGGCCTGATACAGGTATACAAAAAATGGAGGAAAACATGCATTTTTAGATTCTAGGCCTGGAACGTTGTTTGAACGCAATTTTTTATGGTGTTGGATTTTGCCACCTAATTGTATGCTCTAACATATACTCCTTTTTAAAGTTTAGTAAATTAACCCAATTGCGTCCTCAGGCAATTCCAACGGGCGTTATCTAAACATGTCACTATAATATTTTTTGGCCGCTTTGATTTCTGCTTTAGATGCTTATAATTATATGTGAATGCATGAGAATGCAAATTATGGCATTTTTTAATCTGTGCAGTGGTATGCTCCGGGTGGGAAGGGGAGGGAAATTGGGCTTTGTGTTTTGTTATCTTTGTCTTTGCTTATTGATATATTTTGCTATGTAGTGTCAAGTCATCGTTCCACCATTCACCTAATTGCATACCTGTGACCGCCTATGCCCCAAAATACAATTGTGATCCATGCAGATGATATTGCATGACATTACCCGCTGCAAAATAACGTTCAGGGGCACTAAACATAATGCGTGTAAACAGAGTCAAACACATTGCCCACAAAATCTGTTCCTGGAGTCGCCCTTGGGAAACTCCAAATTTCAAACAAATATGAAACGTGTGCAAAGCATTCCTAAAACAGGTCACCAAGTTTCAAGATGATATGTTTTGCAATGTAGTTACACGTCGTGTTTCCACAACTCCCTTCTAATTTCATCCCTGGAGCCGCCCATTACATTGGGTCATGCACATGCGTCCCACCCCTGGAACCGCCTACGCCACAAAATACAATTGTGATCCATACATATGATATTACACGAGATAGGCCACCACGAAATAACTATTTGAGTTACTAAACACCATGTATGTATACACTTGCCCCAAAAAACCCGTTCCTGGAGTCGCCTGTGGGAAACCAAAAAATAAGAAATAAATCACACAAAGTGTGAAAAGAACAGCTAAGAAGGTGCACTATTCAAAATGCTTATCTTTCACATTTCGATGAAATATTAGTGACCCAAAATGCCTCCCAAAATACGTACCTGAAGACGCCCAGGCTCAATCCTCCCCATCCCCCCCCACAAAAAAAGTGAGAAAAAAAAAAAGTGTCTACAAAAAGCAGTAAAGAAAGGTGTGCAAGTCGTAGGCTCGAATCTATAACAGTTAGAGAATAGCAACTGATTCTCTTCGAAATCCGAGTCACACTGAAAACCCAAACATGCCCCCGAAATGCCACGCCTGGAACCGCGCCCAGCGAGCTGAACATTTTGAAAATGTTCCCAAATATGATAAATGAACATTTAGGAAAAGTTCAAAAGTTTGATGGCTGTATCTTTACTCGTTTGGGGGACAGGATCGGAAACAACCTTAATGGGGCGGTGGGGGGTCGTTTTAGCCGCCCCCCGACACTAATAGGGAGATGGTCATTTTTCAACGAAGATGTAAGTTTAGAACCACGAAACTTCAACATAATAAATTTCACACGGCAAGAACATGCTGTGCAAAATTTGTACCTCCATCTTGCATAGATTCGCCACTGTTAGCTTGATAAATTTGTGTTGTCCGCTGTTCCGCGGCGTTCAGTCGCGGAAAAGGTTCGTACGGACCAGTTTTTTTTCCGTTATTCCGCCAGCGGACACTACGCGCGTTTAGCTTGCGTTTTTCATCGTTTTGGCTGCCGCGGACGCAAACAATCACTGCAAATGAGCGGAAAGTCGCAGCAATATCGCGGCATTCGCGCACCGAATGGCGCTGTGTGCGGCCGCCTTAAAGCAAGCCGGGGCACGTTTTCAGAGCGCGGGCCACATCAGGTCTGCCTATTTCGCCCTCAGGCCGAAACGAGAGAATATTCCTATATTCTGAACGGCAGACCGCTTGAGACCTTGATTTTCGGCAATAACTTTGGAAAGCATCTACTGGCATGAACGAATTTCTCGCAATGAACGTTTCAGACACTGCGCCAAAAATTTGCTCTTAAGGTTATTTAATGTGAAACTAAAATTTATGCCAGCTGCCATTTACTCGTAATGTTGAAGATAATTTGAGCTGGGATAGAGGCTAACGCCCGGTGGTTCTGAAGTCCCGCCCTCGACTCCGCCCTCCATCCGTAACTGACCCGGTCACGGGTCGGACATCGCCGGTTCAAGGTTAGCCAGGGCGGAGCTACGCTCTGACGTCAGAGCATATCTCTGTCCTTTCACGATAGCCTCTACCCACAGATTGAATTCCCTGCGCGAGTTTTAACATTACGAGTGAATGGAAAGTGCATTATTTTATTTTGTATTTTAAACAACCTTAATAGTTTATCACGCATCAAAGGAGGTATGCTGTACAATACATGCTATTTTTTTCCATCAACATGGAATTATCTGACCTTTTGGGAGTTGACTTTAATTTGAATTCTTGCTGATCCGACTTGAGACATGCTGATTTTCTCCATTCTGGCTTTCTATTTCCAGCTTGGTTTGACTGTTCTCTATTTTGATATTTCATCATATGGACTTTCCGCAAGTTGACTTTTTAAATTTTTGACCTCTTTATTTCCGACATGTGTGCTATTTTCTTTTATTAATTGACTATTTTATTTTTTTATTTTTTACAGTTTGACTTTTTATTTTGACTTCTTACCCTTTTGTCTTTTAACATTCCGACTTTTACGGTTTCGAATTTTAACCCTTGACGTTTCATCCCTTTCCTTTCCGTCTGCTTATAAATATATCCTTTGACTTTTTACCTCTGAATCGTCCAACACAGCCCGGTGCCTGCTCTAGCCGCTATGGCACTCCATGGGCCCGAACGGCAGCTGGTAACGGCGACAAATATCAACACAAAACAGTTAAGACAGTCAGTAATGAATTAACATATTTGAAAGGTCAGTCACAGCCGTCTGATATGATATGGCCAGATTATATAATCAAAATATACCATGTTGATATGGGAAATACATAGCCTATTTAAATCACATCTGGATCATATAGCGGTCCTGTCGCTTGGGAAAGCTAAAATATTTCAGGCTCTAATTCACGCTGTGGACAAAATATGGCAAATTGTTGATAATCGTGTACAATTACCGACTTTTCAGAGGGCCCGGTAGTACATGCTTTGTCTCTCAGGCATCAACT
>JAXIVJ010016376.1:0-29046 GCA_036785665.1 Chirona hameri | reverse complement strand
TATCTATCTATCTATCTATCTATCTATCTATCTATCTATCTATCTATCTATCTATCTATCTATCTATCTATCTATCTATCTATCTATCTATCTATCTATCTATCTATCTATCTAGCTATCTATCTATCTATCTATCTATCTATCTATCTATCTATCTATCTATCTATCTATCTATCCATCTATCTATCTATCTATCTATCTATCTATCTATCTATCTATCTATCTATCTATCTATCTATCTATCTATCTATCTATCTATCTATCTATCTATCTATCTATCTATCTATCTATCTATCTATCTATCTATCTATCTATCTATCTATCTATCTATCTATCTATCTATCTATCTATCTATCTATCTATCTATCTATCTATCTATCTATCTATCTATCTATCTATCTATCTATCTATCTATCTATCTATCTATCTATCTATTGAATCAGTGGATTCAAGGCAGTCAAAGCACTGCCTTGAATCCACTGATTAGTTTCTTATCATCCCGAGAAATCACAAGCCGACAGACTTGCTGGCATCACTGGACGTGGAGAGCCTGTTCACCAATGTTCCGGTGCAGGAAACAATCAACAATCAAGGGCCCCCTGTCGGCATTTAGATAGCCCTTTCCGATTGTGGAGGGCCTTCTGTCGGCCTTTATGGGGCCCTGCCAATCTGTAGAGGATCCCTGCCGATCTGCAGAGGGTACTCTGCCGGTCTTTAGAGGGCCCTGCCGATCTGTAGATCGTCCTGCCAATATGTAGAGGGCCTCTTCCGGCATTTAGAGGGCCCTGCCGACCTGTAGAGGGCCCTCTTCCAGCCTTTAGGGGCCTGTCGTTCTGCAGAGTGCCCCAGCCAATCTATAGAGGGCCCTCTGCCGGCCTTTAGAGGGCCCTGCCGGTCTTTAGAGGGCCCTGCCGATCTGTAGATCACCTTGTCAATCTGCAGAGGGCCTCTACCGGCGTTTAGAGGGCCCTGCCGACCTGTAGACGGCCCTGCGGACCTTTAGACGGCCCTTTTCCAGTCTTTAGCGGCTCTGTCGATCTGCCGTGTCCAAGCCAATCTGTAGAGTGAGCGTAGAGGGCCCTCTGTCGGCCTTTAGAGGGCCCTGTCGATCTTTAGATGGCCATCTGCCGGCCTTTAGAAGCCCCTGCCGATCTGTAGAGGACTCTATGCTGGCCTTTAGAGGGTCCTGTGGTGGTAGAGGTGGTCTGCCGGTCGTGCGCCGGTGAGGCTCTCGAAGGAAGACCAGTGAAAGTTCTCATTGTTTTTCAGTGTATGCTAGTAACGTCTGAGAGGAGTACAAAGCTTTGGTAATGTAGGCTTTGACTTTGACTCGAACTCGGGCTGCCACTACCAGGAAAGGTCAGAAGCCCATCGCTCTCCCACTGAGCTACAGGGGCGGACAAATCGCTCGTTTCCGCACTATCGAAGGCTTTTTAATGTTAGTGTCATAATTCCTACCCCAGAATCCAGATCACTGCACAATAATTTAGATTGGGCGGAATTAATGCATTGTACTGAAATAGAAGTTGCTGTGAGGATAAATAAAGCTTGGCTATTCCGATAACTCCTATATATTACGGCTTATCACACATATTACACTATATATATGACTATTCCATTTACGATTTTCATCTACAAAAACTCCTAAGTATTGAATGCATGGGTTTCTCGTGATTGGTGTATCATTTAATACTATGTCAAGATCTTGTCACGTCACTGATCATGAACAGATTTGTTGATTTGTCTTTGATGCATTTAGTGATAATATATTTACATAGAACAGCTCGTTATTTTTGGAATTAATTCATTAATCTCTATTTGCAGCTCTTCAACATTTCTAGCTTGAATACAAATTGCCGTATATCATCAGGAAATAAGTAGAAGGCACCTGTTTATGTTGTATTGCTGATGTCATTAATATAGAGAATACATAAAAGAGGACCTAAAATTGGACCCTGTGGGACGCCAATTACTAACTAAGTAAACTTCATCGTACATTTGGACAATCGGCATGTACGTACTGTGTTGTTCCCTGAATCCGAATTGAAGAAGATTCAGGATAATATTTGCATTAACCCGAGCCCCGCTGGAGGTCGCAGAATCAGCCCCTCCCCCTCCCGGATTTTCTCAATAACTTGAAAACAATGATAGATATCGACGTCAATCCTTCAGTACCTTATGCTGCATCAATTCTACGTCTTATCACACCACTTTAATGAAAATGGTGAATCACTTTGGAAGAGAATGAAGTTTTAATCACGTCTTGTCATGTAATTTTTGGCGGAAAAACAATACATGCTTGAAAAATCATAGACATTCGACTTTTTACGAAAATTGCAAGTAAAAAATGTTGAAAAGAAGCAAATGACAAAATAGTAAAAATGACTATCTCGGAATTTTGAAATGCTGTGTTTTTCACTCTCAAAAGTGAAAAAATAAACTTGTTTTTCGTTGTTAAAAACATTTGTCGTTGTTTTACAACATACAACATACATACATATACAACATACTGTACTGTTTTAATAATGTGGGACCTTTGGCTAGAGGCCCCTTGGCTGATCCCATCCCCCCCTGGGCGAAATCCTCCCTATGCAAATATTATTACGCTTTTACACCAGAGCAAGCTCCCAGCCCACACGCCCAACATTTCAGATTTCAAACCAGCCCCTACCCACCAGACGACTACCACTACTTAAAAACGATACCCGCTGATCAGCCACCGAATCACACACACACACACTCAAACTATTCAACATCCCACACCTCAACACAATGCCAACACCACCTCTCACACCATACTGGATCGACACCTCACAACACACACACTTCAACGGTACACAATCAAACATCTTCTAATCAACTGTCCAGTCCATAATGTCAATCGTCGGCCTCTTCACTCACAACAAAAACACAGTCTCGGCGGCAGAGACACAAGCACTCTTCCACGAATACAAATCACAACACAGCACCTACACATTCATATACACTGACGGCTCCCGGGCCGACGGCCAAACCGGCGGAGCCTACACCGTGAATAGCAACAATAATACCTTGCGCCTCCCTGACATAAATAGCGTTTATACAGCCGAGCTTTCAGCAATATTACTAGCATTAACATATATTAGATCCGAAAAACTTAAGAAAGTAGTTAACTGTACAGACTCATCCGCCTCGCTCTCTGCCATTTCCTCGATTCGCGACTACAGAAACCCATTAATCTTCCAAATCCGACAGCTCCTCAAATACCTTAACAAGCAAATTGCAATTCAACTCTTTTGGATTCCGGGATATGCCGGAATCAAAGGAAACGAAGAAGCCGATAAATTAACCAAATTAAACATACAGTCTCCTCCGAAAAATAGTCTTCCGAGTCCGCTGCCAGACATATTGAATTATATTCACCAACAATTCGACATATTGCGCCAACGCGAATGGGCCGCCGCTCCGCACTTCCACCTACACCCAATAAAGCCAAAAGTTACTCATTACAAATCTAGCCACCAAGATTGCAGATAAAAGGAAGTTGTTTTAGCGCGCCTCCGCCTCGGTCAAACAAAAATTACACATTATCACATTGTCGACCAACTTCCGCCTCCTAATTGCCAACATTGCCCAGGTTACCCACGGTACACAATCAAACATCTTCTAATCAACTGTCCAGTCCATAATGTCAATCGTCGGCAAATCATCAATTACACACGGCACAATAATATTACACTGAACCTCCAAACGCTCTTGGGCGACGACTATCCATAATTAATTAGCCTCCTCTTCGACTTCCCTTGCCAAGCACGCTTAGTCAATCAAATATAACAGGTTTGTTTTGCCTAGCGCAGCGCAATTGTGGCTCTATGCGCAGGTTTTTCCCCTTTGCGATAGGCGCTGTTTTTTGTTGTTATTATTTAGGATTTTCTCGCAGCTAAAACACCCCCCACAACAAGGTCTCGCCGGGGTGCCGGAGCCAGGGAGACAAGCAAGTCTCCCGTTGCTGCAATGATGGCATCCCGGCTCCGTCAACACTATCACGTTTCTCAAGTGTATGTCCAAGTTGTGTATGTAATACAATATGTATGTATTTGTGTCTCGTGTTTTACTTAGTTTTGACTTTGAACGAATTACTTAACCCGCGCACTGCAGAGGGTTGATTTCCGCCCCGCCCCCTCAGGTTTTTCGCGAATATCGAAAAAACGGCGGCGTGCAGCGCCGCTGGATTTTGACACACCTGTTAGGACATCAATTGCGCACACTTTGAGAAAAAAAATTACCTCGGGTCATCTCAGGTCAGGTCACCAGACCAGGTCAAGTGACCCCACCTCCAAAAATGTTTGCGGTTGTGCCAAAGCCAGAGTTTCTCACCGATCAGTTTGAAACTTACAGGATGTGATGAAGGCATCAGTACTTACAATTATTTTTATCTCGGAATTTTGATATCGGTGACCTAAGGTCAGGTCAATTGCGTAACCTCCCTATAATAAGTCAATGGGGGAAATATACACATGCTTCCTATTTCAAGGATGTGCATGATATTAGTCCAATTACTTCTGGATCATGTTATTATGGGATATTCTTGATGATCCAAGTGTAAGTTTTGTTCAGTGACCCCTATGGGGTCATTTGAGGTCATGCGAGGTCACCATCACTTTTTTGTCAATAACTCCCGACATAATGAAGATATACAAGTAAAACAGACAGCAATGTGTGTGTCTCGTCAAGAAACGTCTTCCCATATGCAAAATGCCCTACTTGGTTCACCACTTGACCTTGACTTGAGGTCAAATTGTTAAGTTGACTTCACAAGGTCACCATTTATATAATTTGAAGCAACATGACGAGATAAACACAATGGCGTAAACAGTTTTCCGTTATCGTTATTAAGTAAGAAGTTAATAGCGAGAAACGTTTTGCAAAGAAAAAACAGCATTTTTTTCTCTTTTTTGACCTCTGGAGCAGACTGGTTATTGATTCGACACGGATTGAATCGATTATAATCGATCAATCAAAATTCCTCGTATCAAAAGATAGTTGATTCACCACCAAATCTTTTGATTCATGAATCGTGATTGAATCAAAACCCGCATCAAATCAAGGCTGATTGAATCAAAAGATTTTACGATTCTTAACGATTCAAGTACACTGGTAAATTGTGCAAATATATGTAGTCCCAGTGGATACATTCATTTATACTGAAATAGTATTGCTGTAAAAATGTTTTAGTGATCATATATATATGGATGTTTCCACTTTTATTGATTTGACATACATTCATCACCTATATTTAAATGTTGAATCAAACGTGAATAGATTCAGATATTTGTTTTGATTCTTTGAATTGGAAAGAATCAATTCTCAAAATTGTATCCGTGAATCGAACGGTGATGGAATCATTCAGATTCCAAAATGAATCATGATTGAATCGTTCCAAAAACAAAGTTGAATCAATAACCAGTCTGCTCTGGAGCCTCAAATATTGACCTGAGATCAATTTTGAGGGCACTGTGTCGATTGAAAAGTTCACTGGCTGGCGTTTTTTTTCTCGTTCATTTATAACTAGCATAGTTTCCGAGAAATATGGGAATTTCCTGTATGTTTTGTACAATTTTAAGCCTAAAACTGGGATCCAGGAAACTTTGCACGAGACGTTAATTTGGATTGTTTTCTTGGATCGTATGTTGTGATTACCATCTTCTTGTTTAAAGAAAACTAAAATACATTATATAGCTATAAAATACATTGTATAGCTTGTATAGAACGTCTATCAAATCTCGAGGTGAAAGTTCAAGTATAGTTGTCTTCTTTTTGAATAAGTCTTCTGCAGCCTTTTCTAGTTTGTTGATCCAATACATTTTTTTGGTCACTGTTTACATTTTTTAATCCGTTAACATAGTCTTTGGCTTCGTTTTCGATTGTATCAACATCATCATCTAACCAATCCGTCAGATTAAAATAAGGCCTTTCCATTGCCATCGACTCTGTCTTGTTAAACACACAGGAAATAATATCTAGGACTCTACCGCTTATAAATATTTATATCTCGAATTTTCAGACAAATTATTGCACTCGGCCTTCGGCCACGTGCAATAATTTGTCTGAAAAGTCTCGATATAAATATTTATTTTCGCGGTATCGTCCAAGAACGTATATTCTGGAGCGATGTCCTAAACAGGAACAAACTGGAACATTTGACCTTTGATGACCTCTGGTGACCTCAATTTTGACCTGAGCTAAAACAATATTAAATACTTTCGATAGAACTTTTATCAAGCTATCAAATGGCGTTTTTTGCTTGTCGCTACGTAGCGTAGTTGTAGAGATCTCACGGGGGGCGGAAATCAAGCCCCTGCAGTTCGTGTTCGGCGCAAAGCCCCTGGCAGTGCGCCGGTTAACGTAAGATAGACACTAGCCTTGACCTTGAACAAATCACTTAACGCAAGATAAATCACCCTATTCCCTGGCTTGCTCCGGGTTCACATAAACCGGTTAGCGTAATTCTTTGCCTGGCAAATTGCCTGAAGTAATTCCCCTCCCCCCCGAAATATGGCTTTAGGCCGCTCCAGGAAAAAAAAACAACAGCTGCTTGCTGAATGCTCCTGCCCCTGCACGATCCCACGCATGTTGGTGCCGCTGCCTAGGGTCTTCCGGCGGCGTCAGGCCTGTGCGTCGTTCCCACTCAGCGATGAGATGTGGTGTGGCCTCGCTAACGCGAGTAACGACGGATTGTTTATCGGATAAAGAAGTGTCGGAGATAACGCTATCGGAGATAACGACGGATTGTTTATCGGATAGAGAGGTGTCGGAGATAGCGCTATCGGAGCTAACGACGGATTGTTTATCGGATAGAGAGGTGTCGGAGATAGCGCTATCGGAGATAACGACGGATTGTTTATCGGATAGAGAAGTGTCGGAGATAACGCTATCGGAGATAACGACGGATTGTTTATCGGATAGAGAAGTGTCGGAGTTAGCGCTATCGGAGATAACGACGGATTGTTTATCGGATAGAGAAGTGTCGGAGTTAGCGCTATCGGAGATAACGACGGATTGTTTATCGGATAGAGAAGTGTCGGAGATAACGCTATCGGAGATAACGACGGATTGTTTATCGGATAGAGAAGTGTCGGAGATAACGCTATCGGAGATAACGACGGATTGTTTATCGGATAGAGAAGTGTCGGAGTTAGCGCTATCGGAGATAACGACGGATTGTTTATCGGATAGAGAAGTGTCGGAGTTAGCGCTATCGGAGCTAACGACGGATTGTTTATCGGATAGAGAAGTGTCGGAGTTAGCGCTATCGGAGATAACGACGGATTGTTTATCGGATAGAGAAGTGTCGGAGATAACGCTATCGGAGATAACGACGGATTGTTTATCGGATAGAGAAGTGTCGGAGATAACGCTATCGGAGATAATCATAATCATAATCATAATCATGTATTTCGGAAACATCCATACTGCATGGGTTTTCAGTATTCCACGTCAGTCACATATAAGAGGCGAACGACATACATGCTAAAACAATACACTGAATATAAAGCCATACGCTAAATAAAAGACGACGCAGCAGGTACTGGTACATTGGTACAACTGAGCTAACATCTAACATCATTCAGCCTTTTTTTAAACACTGAGAAGCTCGGTGAGCATCTGACGCGAATGGGCAGTTCGTTCCACGCTCGAATCGCGCGACTCAGGAAGGAACGCCGCGCAAACTCAGTCCGCACACGTGGAATCTGCAGTTGTCCATCACTGGATGCTCTAGTGCTACGACTGGAGACATCAGCGCGGTGTGTGATATGCCGGCGAATTAGGTCGGGAGCATAGCTGCTGTGCAGCAGTTTGAACATGATATGGAGGTCACGTTCACATATCAGCTCCTCCACTTTGAGCCATCTGAGTTTCCTGAGTGACGCAGTCACTCGATCGCGGCGACCCAAGTCCATCACAATACGGACACCGAAATTCATGCACTTCTGCAGACGCTTCTGTTGCGTGACCGTACAGCCTCCCCAAACCGACATGCAGTACCTTATATGGGGGAAAACCAGCGCCTCTACGAGCAGCTGCCTAGTTTGGCGCGGCATACGGCGTCGTATTCTGGCTAGTCCGATCAGCACACAGTAGCATCGTCGCATGATGGTCGAAATATGTTTGTCCCAGGCCAGCGCTGCGTCCACGGTGACACCCAGAACCTTCACTGATTGAGCAGGGGTGATTTCGGAGTTTCCAAAAATAATAGAAAAGTTCGGTTCAATGTTTAAACGTCGTGATTTGAGGATCATCATTTCCGTCTTTGAAGGGTTAATCTTTAACCTGTTCTGAGTAAACCAGTTTAGTGCTATAGTCATATTGTTTTCAACGCGCTCCTTTAGGTCCGAAAGGTTTCGTGGGATGTCAGAGTCGAGGAACTGGGCGTCATCCGCGTACATCACAGTCTTACCATGCGGTACATGTTGTGGCATATCGTTCGTGAACAGCAGAAACAGCATGGGTCCCAGTATGGAGCCCTGCACTACACCGTGGGACACTGTTAGTTCTCTGCTGGAGCCACCCCTGATTGACTGGGTTCGCCCGCCGAGCCATGCACGAAACCACCTCTGATCTATCCCGTACCACCCCAGCTTCTCCAGGAGACGGCCATGCTCGACACTGTCGAACGCCTTGGAAGTGTCCGCAGTGACGAGTGACGTCACGCGTCCACTGTCAATGTTGTCAGTGACGTATGTGACAGTATCGAGCAGGGCCGCCTCGGTGGAGAGACCGGGGCGAAAACCATACTGTTCTGAGCACAGGATGTTGTGACTCATGAGATAGTCCATGAGTTGTGAGCACACAACGCGTTCACAGAGCTTTGACACGACAGGCAATATCGATATGGGCCTATAGTTGCTCGGATCATGCACGTCACCACCCTTGTGCAGAGGAACAACGATAGCGGCTCGCCATGCCGAAGGCAGCTCACAGCGCGTTATACAGCTGTTGATTACATGCAAAATGTGAGGCCCCACAACACTGAATGTTGTGGATAACGACGAGATACAACAATGAGATAACGACGGATTGTTTATCGGATAGAGGAGTGTCGGAGATAGCGCTATCGGAGATAACGACGGATTGTTTATCGGATAGAGAAGTGTCGGAGTTAGCGCTATCGGAGATAACGACGGATTGTTTATCGGATAGAGAAGTGTCGGAGTTAGCGCTATCGGAGATAACGACGGATTGTTTATCGGATAGAGAAGTGTCGGAGATAACGCTATCGGAGATAACGACGGATTGTTTATCGGATAGAGAAGTGTCGGAGATAGCGCTATCGGAGATAACGACGGATTGTTTATCGGATAGAGAAGTGTCGGAGATAGCGCTATCGGAGATAACGACGGATTGTTTATATCAGCTGCGACGTTTTACATAACATATGTTTGCCTCCGATTACCTTCACTATATATAGTGGCGATCGTTTTATCGATATCGAAACAAAAAATTAGCAAAAAACAATACAAGTGAAATTTCAACTAAAGGGGCTCCATATGTGCATTTATCGTACCCAACAACCAAACCAATAGCTACTTACCGTCAGCAAAAATATGTTTGACATTCCAAAACAGTTACAGTAGATACACTTCCTTTAACATTCTTAAAGTACCTAAAGTGAATTTGTGATGCAAACTAGAGCCCTTCATGGAGTGGAAATCCCATATGGGAATGGGAACGGGACGGGAATGGATGGAAATGGGGCAAACTTTTGGGAAATTAACGGGTTGGAACGGGTATGGGACAAACCATGCCATTTTTTAGCACCTCAAAAAGTGAAATATGCTGAAACGGGTGGGAATGGGAGCCCTATCAATTATTAATTCGGATTGGAACGGGTTTGGGTCTGGCTGAATGGGCTGTAATGGGATGGGGGCTGAAAATGTGTCCCATGCAGGACTCTGATGCAAACTTCTTAATTTCAGACATAAATGGCTCGTATGGTTCGTATAAACATTCCAGAGAAGTTGGTATTTATCTAGTGTTCGTAGGGGTCATGGGGTGTTTCAGTTCAAGTTAGATTGGTTGTCAGTGTGACAGGGGTTCAGTGTACTCTCTGGGTACGTGCGTAGGTATGCTGAACTATATCATCAGTTGGCTTTAATCATTGGCATTATTAATAATAATTGGTCATTATTTTGATGTTATTTAATGCAGTGTAAATTATGTTGATATGGTTATTATTAGGTTAGATATGTTACAGTACATATGCGAAATCCGTATATGTTGCAAACAAACGGTTGCAAATGTACTGAAAGATTGGTGTACTAAAAATGTACTGAAGTCCCAAATGCTGCAAGTGTGTTAAGAACGGCCTCTCATGCTCAAGCAGATGTCATCACAGTCACAACTGCAATAATAAATGACATGTGATATATTTGTCTTATTACGAGCGAGCGCGAAGCAAGCGCTCGCTCGTCCTTCCGTGGTGTGTGGGAAAATGCCAAATTATGAGCGGCCCGGCACGACCCGGCCCGGCCCGTGGCGACGCTTTTGAGAAGCTCATATCTCTGCAGCCGCTCGTCCGATTTACAAGCGAACTTCTTTGATAAGCAACCCCATCTAACCTACCCTGTTTGAGACCAGTGCCGACTCATGTGGGTGACTACCACTGCGCGTGGCGCGTGCCGCGTGAGGGGTGTTGAACAAGTATTTTCTCGCAATAACTCCGCAACGACTGGGCAGATTATGTGCAAATGTCGTGTGTGGTTAGGAACCCATCAGCCGCCACTTTCACACAACTCAGGGGTGCCTATGCACGTGCGCACGTGTACACCCCTTATTCTATATCTCTGGAACGGCTGAGCAGATTGTGTTCAAATTTGGTGCGTGGTTAGGAACCTCTCAGCCCCCACTCACAAGTCAAAGGTGGGTGCCTCTGCACGTACGCACGCGCGCACCTTTTTTTTGTATCTCCGAAACTACTTGCCCGATCGAGTTGAAATTCCCCATACATTTATTTCGCCCTAGCTCGTTCTTCGCCAACTACGGCGCCTTACTGGTTTATGTAAGGGGTGTTTGTATCAAGCATTCAGATATATTTCCTACCATGAAATTTAAATAAATTTGAAACTGTACTAGTATTGTTGCAAACGTACTGGGCAGCCCAGTATATATGCAACTATACTGACCGGTCAGGACAGTTGCATCCATCCTAGGACGTTCCCAACTATACTAGTACGTATGTAACTATACTGACCCACCAGGACGTTCGCAACAATACTAGTTTGTTTGCAAGTATTCGGATTTGGCATACGTACTGTAACATATATACTGCAGTTATCATTTCTAGGTACATATTCAATATTATATTGCTTCACTTAAGATAGGGAGCAGTCAGCAAAGTTTGTGATATGGTGAAGTACTCTTTAAGTTATTTTGTAGACAGAAAATTAATTTATTATCAACTAATGATAATAAAGTGGGTTTGAAAAGCACCTGAACTCACACCCTCACACTAGTATTGTTTGGACCCCATTATTATATAGATGCTCCCAAAATGTTTTTTTTTTGCATCAGATGTGTCATGTGACTTTGATTCATTCGTAAGAGGATGAGTCGACTCAGCTTTTACTTGAGCAGCATCCAGGCGACTCAACTTTGACTCAAGCGACATCCATGCGACTCTACTCTGACTCAACTCATTTTTCTTAAGCGGCTTGACTCTGACTCAAGTTGAGCCCCCATTTTTATTAAGCGACTCGACTCTGAGTCAAAAAAATTTAGTCGAGTCAGTCTTGAGTCAAATTTGACTCACCGACTCTGAGTCGAGCACAACCCTGCCATCAAGCCCTGGTTAATACCATCATAGGTGCATTAAAATACGCCTGATTTACTCAACCATGCCCGCGTCTTCAGCCATGCAAACAACAGTGTAAAAACTGCTGCTCCAAAATACTAGCCAACGATCAAAACTGCACCTAGTATACAAAGTCTTTCATTTTCGTCTCGTCAAATTCACGCAGCCTTCTACGAGCCTTTAATAGTGAGTGAGCTTACAAAATTTCTTGTCTTGAAACTCTTCTTACCAACTTGGGAAATTACCAGAGATGGGTGCAACAAGTTTATCAAAATCACATCGTATGCAAACCATTCACTAAAAAAGTTTCAATAGGCACCAATTATGCGATTGGTATGCAATTTTAAATATTACATTTTGGGTATTATAAGGTAATAAAGTGACGGGAGGTGATCCAAACATGTCTTGTTAATGGATATAGCACATAATATACCTATAGCACATTATGTAACTACATTGCAATGCCATTGTCATTTGCCATGCCAAGATCAAGCGCGTTTAGGCTCTCGCCCGAGCTTCCAGATCTTCGGCACGCTTCGAGCAACGCTTCGTTTCAATACTATTCGTTTGAAAAACTAATACATGGGAAAGATCGCAATATTATTACATAAATGCAGTCAGGTCACATATTCGCATGCCATAAAAAAGGCGATGTGTCACAACATTTGTATCACTTGAGCATCTTGATGTTGTTTGACGAGTTGCCATGCAAACATAGTTAATAATTTGAAAATATAAAAAAAATAGTAATCTGACACAAAAGGCAGGCTAACTGAGTTACTAAATAGACCAACTGGAAAAACGGCAAACTGCAACACTTGAAGAAGTCATGAAACACGCTGTTTAAATGGTAAAACTAGCTTCTGCAACCTAAATGGTCTGAATAGTACTTATCTTAATGGCCCAAAAATATTTCGCAAAAACATGGAGCACGAAACCGATCAACCAAACTGCGGTTGGTGCGCCGGCTGCGGTCTTACTACTCTGCGTCGGGGCGGTGCACCACTCTAGGGCAATCGAAGTCCACCATCGCTGCAATTATCTCAGCAACGTTTTGTGTGGGTTATCGACACTGGTGCTTCTTCTGATTCCGAATTAACTTCGGACGTCGGTATCACGTCGGAGCAGCGTTAACTTCAATTCATAACACCAAACATACCACCCATTTCCCAATAATCTGTCAAAGCTCCCGAGAACCACAGGACCGATAGTTGTCTAGAGGTTAATACGTGCTGTGTGCTGTTTTTGTGACCTGAATTCAAACGTTTTCGCAATAGGGTGGAAAATTGTCGTCGATTACTTCAGCTCTAGGGCAGGTGGCTGTGAGGTCGAGGTCGCCGGCCTGCGGTGTGCTCCGGCGCTGCTGCTTCAGCTCTAGGGCAGGTGGCTGTGAGGTCGAGGTCGCCGGCGGCCTGCGGTGAGTGCTCCGGCGCTGCTGCTTCAGCTCTAGGGCAGGTGGCTGTGAGGTCGAGGTCGCCGGCGGCCTGCGGTGTGCTCCGGCGCTGCTCTAGGGCAGGTGGCTGTGAGGTCGAGGTCGCCGGCGGCCTGCGGTGAGTGCTCCGGCGCTGCTGCTTCAGCTCTAGGGCAGGTGGCTGTGAGGTCGAGGTCGCCTGCGGCCTGCGGTGAGTGCTCCGGCGCTGCTGCTTCAGCTCTAGGGCAGGTGGCTGTGAGGTCGAGGTCGCCGGCGGCCTGCGGTGAGTGCTCCGGCGCTGCTGCTTCAGCTCTAGGGCAGGTGGCTGTGAGGTCGAGGTCGCCGGCGGCCTGCGGTGAGTGCTCCGGCGCTGCTGCTTCAGCTCTAGGGCAGGTGGCTGTGAGGTCGAGGTCGCCGGCGGCCTGCGGTGAGTGCTCCGGCGCTGCTGCTTCAGCTCTAGGGCAGGTGGCTGTGAGGTCGAGGTCGCCGGCGGCCTGCGGTGAGTGCTCCGGCGCTGCTGCTTCAGCTCTAGGGCAGGTGGCTGTGAGGTCGAGGTCGCCGGCGGCCTGCGGTGAGTGCTCCGGCGCTGCTGCTTCAGCTCTAGGGCAGGTGGCTGTGAGGTCGAGGTCGCCGGCGGCCTGCGGTGAGTGCTCCGGCGCTGCCGCCGCCGAGTTAGTGAACATTACCACGGAACGCTATGCCAGAGTAACGCAGATTTGTTAGGCTGCGTTGACTTGCGATGGCAAACATTTCCAATGAGACACTTGCAGAAAGCACATCTACATTCAAGTTCGTGCAGCTTTTCTTCAGTGAAACGCGTAAGTATCTTGAGAAGAACTTGAACATATTTAGCAGCCACTGTCAAATTCCATCAAGCGAGAGACAGAAATCATCATACTGTCAGAAGCTGAGTTGCACACTTCTATAGAACAGGAAAAGGTAAATAAGGTGCAAAGAATTCCATGAAGGGACCCTTTCATCAAGCCGCAGATTGACGGACGAGTTTGATCTAGCCACAGATGGGCTGACGACTCTCGCACTTGGATACCCAAGTGAATGTATCCCTCGTATTGCCAGTTACCGTCTTTCAGAGCCGTTCAGCCGTTAAAATGCCGACGCATGTTCGAGTTGACCGCCAGATAACTAGCGCCCACACATGCCTTTCCAGACCCGTGCCGCCTGCGCTCAAGGCCAGCTGCCGTTGCGTCCGGTTCTCGTCAGTCCAGTTTGCGCACACTGGTGAGTCTGTAGCAGTTGCCGCTGGCCGTCCTCTTCGTCTCTAGCCGGTACTCTGTCTTGTGCTCGGGGCAGTAGACATTCTCCACGTTATGGAACTCGTCCCCCCTCTGGAGTCGGCCGGCGGCGCTGGCGCAGCGTGGTCCTGCCTCGGGCGGCGCCGCCATGGCCGCTTTGTACGACTTGGCGTAGAGTAGCGACATGTCTCGGGTGTGCACCACCGGAGGATAGTGGCCGGACGGCCGACTCTGGGTACTGTGCTGACGCCGCTTCTCCACCAACCAGCACTCATAGGCGCGCTCACTGGCAGCGCGCGACCGCTTCTGCACCAGCTGGCGCCGCTCTTTGCGCTGCAGCCGCCAGCGGCGACGCTCCATCTTAATCTGCTGCTTCTTGTAGCTCATCCACGTGCAGAAGGCCTCCTGCGCCTTCTTCTGCCGGATGGCGTCCTGGCGGCGCTTCTTGGCCGCCTCGTGCGACTTGGGCAGATCCTTGCGCTTCTCCTGGTCAGCCGCCACCCACGCCTTGTAGTAGGCGTTCAGCTCATCCACGGTCGCCTTGTTCTTCTTCATCGCCGCCGCCTCCGCATCGGCCTTCTTGCGCCGCTCTCGCACAATTACTTTGAATTTCTTCTCGTACTGCATCGATACGTCGCCGGCGACGTCGGTCCCTCCTGCGTCGGTCGGAGGTGGCAGTGCTGGGGCCTTCTTCTTGGGTTTGGGTGGTGGTGGTGGCGGCGGCGGCGGCGGCGGCGGCGGCGGCGGCGGTGGCTCCTCTGCCGCGGCCTCCTCCTCCTCCTGCCCGCCTCCTCCGTCGCCGTCCTTCGTGTCTGACGTACCCGTGGGGCTGCCATCGGTGGTCGAGGACGACTTCTTCACGGAGCTGCTAGATTCGGAGGTGCTGGCCGAGCCGGAGGCGTCGCCGCTGGTGCTGTCCTCGGTGGAGCCGGTGGCGACCGTCGAAGAGGTTTTCAGGTCGGACTCTGTGGTTGGAACCTCGGTGGAAGGAACTTCGCTATCCGCTTCGTCATTGATCGATGGCGTAGACATGATTGGACCTGAAAACATGCAGTTTTGAAATTGGCACCAATATCGCCATGCTACTTTGGCGTAAAACGACTTTTATTTAGAACCTTTTGAAGCACCTTCCCTCTTAACTTACTAGCTTGATGGAGCACTTGAAAGAGGACATACAAACGATAAAGAATGGAACCGTAGCGTGTAGTTATAACCAAAATCGATCACGTCGTTAATCACTGTCATGTTAAATAATTCACCTGTATTTTATATTGTACCGAACGGCAATTTGTGTTTAATGACCATGCCTTAATTGCAGAAAGCAGATGAATAAATGCTAAACAAAGCGACAAAATATTGCGCTTTGCGTTATCTTACCGTTTCGAAGATGCCTTGTGCGGGAATTGGAATAACCTCCTTGTATTTATGTTGCTGGAGACAAGCTAGGACACACTGCGATAATTTAGAGAATCAACGAGTTACGAAATGCTATAATTTGTGCACAGAAATTTTGATTTCATGTTTTCTCTAATTTTGATAAACGGAAACTACCTTGCGAAATTTCGGGCCCGTTAGTGAAAATTGATAACTGAATGCATGCTCGAGCTCGCTTGTCCATCCTTCATGCTAAAGATGTCGCCATTAATATTTTGTCGAATTATTTCATTTCAAGTAGGATGTAGCAAGGCCGTTCTAATCTGCTTAAGGAAAATTTATTACGCTTAGTACGCTATTCAGAAAAATCAAAGAAACATATCAGTGGAAGAAAAGTTAATACATCGTTAGGTCTGATTGGTCCATTGTACATCACAATTATACGTGGCATTTAGAATGTGGAAAAGGGTTGAAAATTATAATAGTTATGAAATTTTGCCAAATATTTCCAGAGGCGGCCGAGGCGCCATATTAACTTGATTTTGCATTGCTTTTACCTACCTTACTTATTATTGAATCACATACACATGAGTATTAT
This sequence comes from Chirona hameri, assembly GCA_036785665.1. Classification (NCBI taxonomy): domain Eukaryota; kingdom Metazoa; phylum Arthropoda; class Thecostraca; order Balanomorpha; family Balanidae; genus Chirona; species Chirona hameri. The sequence goes on along the minus strand of JAXIVJ010016376.1, from coordinate 12,580 downwards.
CGTATTGCATTCTTTTAAGAAAAGGTAATTTACCCTTATGCGTGTGTTGGGGGTTCGGGGGGGGGGGGGGGGGGCGCTTCAGCGCATTGAGGCTATCAAGCGCCCATTTACCCTTCAGTCACGTTGGCTGAGTGACCTTTTGATCAATTACCAGTTACCTTCACGTGCTGTAAATGCCATTCAGATCACCTTCTGGGACTTCAACCCGATTTAAATGACTCAAGACACCCATGCCTTCGGCCACTGGAGTACTCGGATTTGTACTTTTAACACGTTAAAAGTAAACATAGTCATTAAGTCATTAAACGTAAGTAATTAAAGTCGTTAAATTAAGAAATTAAACGTACCTACTGCGTACGATCTTGCTGCGGCTAGCGTGTGGTTAATTACTATGCTCCTGTAAGAAGGGGCCAGTGGTACATTTATTGAAGTGTAATACGTGTGGTCGGAATGCGGGTGCGTGTGGCAGTGGTTTAGTCAGTGGTTTAGTCGGAGGCGTGATGCACGATAAATGTTAACTAGATGTAGTAGAGTGTATCGTTCAGGCACGGACGCCGTGGCAACTAACCAAGCCTCCCGCTGTTCAGGCACGGACGCCGCGGCAACTAACCAAGCCTCCGGCTCCCGCTATACAGCCACGGAAACCGCGGCAACTAACCAAGCCTCCCGCTGTTCAGGCACGGACGCCGCGGCAACTAACCAAGCCTCCCGCTGTTCAGGCACGGACGCCGCGGCAACTAACCAAGCCTCCGGCTCCCGCTATACAGCCACGGAAACCGCGGCAACTAACCAAGCCTCCCGCTGTTCAGGCACGGACGCCGCGGCAACTAACCAAGCCTCCCGCTGTTCAGGCACGGACGCCGCGGCAACTAACCAAGCCTCCGGCTCCCGCTATACAGCCACGGAAACCGCGGCAACTAACCAAGCCTCCCGCTGTTCAGGCACGGACGCCGCGGCAACTAACCAAGCCTCCCGCTGTTCAGGCACGGACGCCGCGGCAACTAACCAAGCCTCCCGCTGTTCAGGCACGGACGCCGTGGCAACTAACCAAGCCTCCCGCTGTTCAGGCACGGACGCCGCGGCAACTAACCAAGCCTCCCGCTGTTCAGGCACGGACGCCGCGGCAACTAACCAAGCCTCCCGCTGTTCAGGCACGGACGCCGTGGCAACCAACCAAGCCTCCCGCTAGTCGCTCCTTTTCTCATCCGTTTCTAACCGCATTTTAATTTCGTTGAGGCCAGACTCAGGAGCGGCCGATAAGGCAGAATCTGCCTCTCATACCTGTAGTCCGAAGGCGGCAGCAGCCTGGCGGCTCAGTTCGCCTGGGGCGATCTTAGGCTCTGAACCGGCGGTTGTCCCGTCGGCGTTATCAGCAGAAACCGCACGCAGTCTCCAACTTCGCCAAATTCGATCTGCATGCGATTTGGCTTGATTTTTCACAGGATTTTTCTATCGCATATTTTTTAACCTTTTTATTTCGATGCAGAAAGGTATAAATTATAGGCATCCGTCTAACATCAATTGCAGATCGAGAGAGATATCCACAGAAAATGAGGTGCTTATTCAATCAATGCCATATCAAATATACAAAGTATTTAGTGTGGTTTCCATTTGGCGTCGGGTTCTCAACATTTCAATGTACTGTGTACAAGTCGCCCGCTTCCTATGTCATGTCTTCAGGACACATTTTTCTCGGAGAACCCTTTTTATTACAACTAGCATTACACCAAATAGTGCACGAGGAAATAAAGTGTATTTTTCAGCGACGCATTATACTTACGAACCGTCAAGACGTGTCAATGTCACACAATGAACCAAAAAGCAATGCTAGAATTGGCTAGTCGTCCTTTTCAAAACTTCATATCTGCTAGAGAGTTGCATTGTCACTATCCACCGTCGCTCTATGATCTTTGCTATACAAATATTAAATGCCATCCAGTATCGTTCAGCTCACCAAGCCAGAGCCAGAGCCACGAAAGGGTTCGCGTGTCCATATGCATATCTCGAGCCTGCAAAGGCGGTCAACGTGCTGCCAATTTTGTTACCACTGCGGTTGGCCTGGCTATTTTCCGGCTGACCTGGTGACTGTCCGCCAGCCATCTGCTGGCCATTCCTTCCTCAGTATGCGCCGCTGGCTGCCAGCAGAGGATCGAGCTGTCTACCTAGGCCGCAGTTCCATCTTGATCGGCTGCACGCGACCGACACCTTAATGCCTCGCCAACTTCCGTCCTCATGGACAGCGCATTTAACCTTTTCTGACGTCAAAATAAAGTGGCAGCTGTCCAGCATTGGGACGGCTCAAAGCCGCATGCCCCCGGGCGGAATGGATGCTGCCGCGCCGAGTCGATTGATTATTGGGGTTTTCGGGCGCGTCGAGCCACGTCGAGTCACGGCTTGTTGATCCTCCACAAATGACGGCTGCGCCGCGGAATATTAAAGGGAATGTTTCACCTTTCTGAAAGTTGTCAAATATACGCTGGTTGTAGTAGAAAATATGAAGTAACTGCTGCTGAAAACGATGGTGATATTTTTTATCTCGGCAAGTCACCTAACTTTATACAAATTAAGGTTTTAAATTTGGGATGATGGCGTCATTATTAAGCTATAGACCGCCGCTGATTAACTGACAAAGTGGGATTGGCTGATAAAGTGGCAGTCAATCAGTGGCGGCACTAGCCTAGACCCCATTTTGCAAATGGGAAATTAAATTGCTTAAAAACGGCCAAGTTTTTGGGGAAATGACCTTAGAATTTTCGACATTTCTTCATTTTTCATTTAAATTTTAATTTAATTTCGCCATTTTTCGACATTTGGGAGATAATTACGTTTTAGTGACGTCATGTCATGCCATTTTTCGTGTAAAAACGACAAATGTTTGAAAAATCGTAGAAAATCGAGTGTTGAAGCAAATTGCAAGCACAAGAAGAAGTGAAAAGCAAGCAAATGACATTCTCTTCAAAATGGCTATCTCAGATTTGCGGAATGTTGAGATTTTTCGCCAAAAATAAAATAAAATAACTTTTTTTCGGGAAAAAATCCGCAAAATCAAAATTTTCAACGATATTTACAACACAACTGAATATGTACTGGATAACCAAGTATGGACGATATCCAAGCCAAATTTCAAAGCAATATTTTTTTAACCAACTTATTTCAAAGCAATATAATAAAGGCTCCCTAACTCAGTAACTCATGACGTCGTTTTTTAAGTTGCATTTTTAACTTTTAGTGACCAGATGCAGGCAAATCAATGCCACCGCTGTATTTCTGAGACAAAACTGGTCTAGAAACATGCCTTTTTTTATTTACATTAATTCATTTCAAATGTTATTCTTATGTGGCCTGATTAAAAAAAAGAGATTTAGTCCGAATGTTTTGTATGGATGGATTTCCGAGGTCAGGACCCGCGCTAAGCAGAGCTTATTGTGCAGGTCCTGACCTCACCACCCGATCGCACAATTCCTGTTGGCCGGCAGAATTTAGAGACGAAAGTTTTACGCGCCCGACATACCTGGGCACGGTCCGCCCCGCTCACTAACGTCACCTGACCTTGAGTGCGACCGCAGCCACCAGCCGCAGGCCATCCCAGTCAGGAGAAAATAGCGAGCGCCGAAGCGACTCGAACCCGGGCTGCCACTACCGGGATAGGTCAGAAGTCCAGCGCTCTCCCAACTGAGCTACAGGGGCGGACTTGAGGGCCATTATATGGGGTCAGACAAGGCCCTATAAGAGGTTCAGGTTGTGAAAATGGCTGCTACTATCGAATTATACGTGTAAAATAACCCATAAAACATGTGTTGCATAGCTTTCGTAGACCTCTTGCCAATAGTGACCTTTTGTGACCTGCCCATGACCTTGACCTTTGCTTACAATTTCACTTTCGCTTCTGTGGGAAATTAATTATACCTTCGAGAGCACTTTGTTCGAGAATAGTCGCAATCTAAGGCTTTGGATGTTAATTATGGCCCATTAACTCAAATACCTCGATTTTGACCCTTGGCCTGGCTGTGACCTGACATGTGACACCACCACCCCCCCCCCCCCTTCTTCTTTTTATCGCGCTGACGACCCGAAATCATCCCCCCGCTCAACGACTCTTCGCGCTGACGACCCGACGCCACCTCCGGATAGACGTATAGATAGATGATGTATTCAGAACCTCCACAAAGTGGATTTTATGGTATCCACGTCAATATACATACACAACACGCTGAACACAAACACTAAACTGCTCGACTGTAATCCAACATTAATTAAAATATTAAGGTGTACGTGTTGTCTCGATCGACTCGATGCAAAAATGACAAACGATATGACACAACCATACAGCATACGCATCGCACGTCTGGCTATTAATAGGCACCCATCGGCCCCACGCAGCTACCTACGCAATCACATGCCTCAGATCGTCGTGCTGTTCCAGGTCCTGGTCGCTCTACAGCTAAAACTGCGTCTCGCGAACTCAGTCCGTACTCGTGGCAGCTGCAGCTGGCCACTCTCGGTCGCTCGAGTACTGCGACTGGACTGTGCAGATCGAAAGACGAGTTGCATCCGCGGAGTCTTCGACGCATCTGACACTGTCAGAAGGCGGCGCACTATCGAGAGATCATGTTCATTCAGCATGTCATCGATTCGTCCCCATCCCAGCTCTAGCAGCACTGGGGTCACGTGTTCTCGTCGGCCCAAGCCAGTCACAATCCGAGCACCGAAGTTGATGGCTTTCTGGACACGCTTCTTTTGCTCCCCCGTACAGCTACCCCACACACTGATACAGTACCGCATGTGCGGGAAGACGAGCGCTTCCCCGAGCATGCGTTTTGTGTCCTTGGGCACTCTGTGACGCATCCTAGCCAGGCCCACCAAGACCATATAGCAGCGCTGTACAACTGCAAAAACGTGCTTCACCCATGTTAAGTGAGGGCGATGGTGACACCCAGGACCTTGACACTGGAAGAAGGTGAGATTTCGACCTTTCCGAGATGGACTGAAAAGTTGGTGTCCGATTTTTGACGGCTAGATTTCAGATTCAGAATGATCATTTCTGTTTTGGACGGGTTTATTTTCAGCCTGTTCTGAGTGAAACATTTTATTGCGATAGAGATATTTATTTCCACTCGTGTTTTGAGGGCCTGCATGTTTGATGGTGCTTCAGTGTTCAGTGTCCAGTGACTTCAGTGTCCCCCCCCCCCGGTCAACAAGTTATGCTTTTGACTGCGACTGTGACTGCGTCTTCCTCAGTAAACAAATCCGTGGTGACGCCCCTGCCTGCTGGGTACACTGGCGGATCTAGGATTCGAGTAGGGGGTGACAAAAATTTCGCACCGTTTCTTCAGCGAAAAGTTGTTGACTTGGGGGGGGGAGGGAGGCGTCGGGTTATCAGCGCGAAGAGTCGTTGAGCGGGGGGGGGGGGGGGGGGTTGTCGGGTCGTCATCGCGAGAAAGGTTCATTGACTGTGGGGGAGTCTTTTTTTCTTCATAATAATCACTTCTTACAGCCAATGGAGGAACGCGGGGAGGGGCATACTTGCATTGAATGTCCCCCATGTTCCTGTGGGGGGAGCATTTGCCCGTCATGTCCCCCCCTGGATCCGCCAGTGCCTGGGTAGACCGATGGTGCGCCCACAATGAGTCCACTTGCCAATATTTCGAGTTGGCCTGAGTGAGCGCCCCACCCTATGTGTCAGACACAGAGATTGGTAACGCACAAGTTGGTCTGCGCTGAGCCAGCCCAAGTTTTCCAACAGACCTGACACGTAAACAAACTTTTTTGTTGCCGAAAATTACTCTAACAGCCTTACAAAGCTATTCAGTTATTGTATTCAGTAAGTTGCTTAATTTGATGACGAATTATTAGCGGAGCGATGCTTATGAAGCCGTCACATAATATCAGCACTCCGAAACATGGGCCGGGTCCGCCTATGAATCGTGTAACATTGCCAACAAATACGATCAGCATAGTACACCCTTTTGCAGTCGCATTGGACCGATCGGCAAAACTATTTTAAACACTCTGCATATAGATGGCGCATAGATGGCGCATATAGATGGCGCGATGGCGCCATAGATGGCGCATTTTAAACACTGCATATAAACACTCTGCATATAGATATAGATGTTAGGTCAAGTTTGATTATGTATCGTTTTTGGTGACGTCATAGCTTTGGTATTACTGTTACACTTTTCTGTCTGTCATAAATTAAAAAACAACAACAATTTAATGAAAAATATTGCTTAGGACCTGTCTATACTCTCTTATTCTATACACTGAGAGAAAAAGATACTATGCGTCTTACCAGCCCCCCTAGTAAAACCCTTTTACCACCCAAGATACCACCCTTCGAGGCCTGGTACTAATGGTAGTATTCAGTACCAGGCTCTCACCCATGGTAGAGACCCTAGTATGATCTGCCTACTAGAGTGCCTACCAGGGGGCTCGCCCTTGAACCAGGCCTTTAACTACCCTCTGAATTCGGCACACGCGGCAGCCATCTTGATTCGCAAGCAGAAACTGCAGGCTTTCAAGTGCATTCAAATTGCGTTGACGTAAGTGCGTGTTGCGTCGGTACGTGTACTGGAGGGGTGAAGTGTTAAGTTTCTTCTCTGCATTGTACTTAATGCTTGTTGCTCTTTGTTAGCAGTAGCAGCCATATCGATTCGCAGCTGCAGAGACAGCGTGACGTGAGTGCGGAAGTGGTCCACCGTGAGTGCGTGCTACGTGTGTTGGAGGGGCGAGTGCTCACTTGTTAAGTTGTACTTTATGCTTGTTGCTCTTTGTTGGTAGTGTATTAATTGCATTATTCACAGTTTTCATGGTATCATTTTCTAGTTAGATACGTATGCAGGCAGAGGTATCATCTCCGAACTTTCAATTATTCTTGAACAATGTCAACACTTCCCAGGAAATTTGGGGTATAGTTTTGTTTGCTCCCATGTGATTTTGCTATGCATGTGAAACCCATTTCATGCATATTTTTATAGAATGAATCTTGTTGCAATACCGCAACCCAAGGGCGGATCCAGGGTGCCAATTGGTCATGACCCCAAAGGTTCTGATACCGTGTTTTGCCCCTCGGGGGCAAAACACGGTGATCGCCTGCTCGGAGGCGTTCCCGAGCAGGCGATCAGCTGCGTGTTTGCTGTAATAACTGTCATGTCAGATGTTTCAACTCGGTTTACTGTACGAATAAATATCGTTCCGGAAAAAATTGCCTGTTGTTGAGATATTCGGGCGAAAAATAGTTAACGCAAAAGCAGCAGTAACTGGTGGATATGTGGTAAGTGGGCTGGTAAGAAAGGGAATTCCCCTGGTAAGAGAGGTAGTACCACTTACTATGCCCCTAGTACCAGGGTTAGTATCCGTCGCTGAACCCTGGTATTTGCGGTAGTAAGCGTGACTACCCCCGTCGTAACCGGGCTAGTAAGCGTGACTACCCCCGTCGTAACCGGGCTAGTAAGCGTGACTACCCCCTCGTAACCGGGCTAGTAAGTGTACTACCCCCTCCAACTTTCGGTATGCTGATAATTTTTAGCACGTTGTGCAAGAGAGGAGCCGACCATGGTGTAGACTGTAGATGTGCGGGCGAAGCAAACTGCATCAGGGCACACTGCCATGCTAGGCAGTAGGCATAATACATACACAGATGCTATATGCTTGAATGCCATGTTTTTGTGTGGGTATTTTATACATACGATTTACACATCCACTATAGCGAAATTCTACTTGTACGACACTAAAATGTTAACTGTAAGTGAGTTTCTGTTACATACCAAACCTTATCATCAATTAGCATGCATATGCTGCGATTTTTTATCTCTAAAAAAATCAAATATTAATGCATACACATTGCATTTTTAGCAATAACGAAGTGATTCAAACGAATGCCAAAAAAAATCGCAGAACGACGCGCAGCTATGTCGATCGCCCATCTATTAATGTATACAAGCTGGTAGCGAAGTGACAAATTATTTCGACCATAGTTGAAATTATGTCGAAGTTTCGAACAGTTTTTCAGAATGAGTAATCCAGCGTTCCAATTGTTTAGCTCATCGGTTAAATTGCGACGCCAGCCGCCGATCAGTTTTGCCTCATGACGATTGTTGAAATCGCCGTTCAAACAGCTATGCTGACTGGTTAAATACGAGTGCAAACAGGTGTAGTGCAGCTGTGATGTACAAAAAGGTGTAGTGCAGCTGTGATGTGCTCCTCACACCTGTTAGGAACGTGCTGGAGGTCATACACATGTGTCAGACAGCGCCAGGGCCGCGAACAGACCTCCTCCACGTCCACACACGGTGAGATAGAGGACACAATTGGCGGTGGAGGGAGTGGACACGCGTATGATTGTGTGTCTCATCTAGACAGTCAGGAATGCGCCGATGAAAGGGTTGGCTTAAGGCCGAATAGACAAGTAGAACTTGTCGGTCAGTGTACGTGACGGTCAGTGCGAACCAGGCCGTTAAGCGGTAGAGCTGTATGTCTTGTGTACGCAGAGGCGTAGCCAGGGGGGGGGGGGGGGCGGTGCAAATGGTGCTCCTGCACCTGGGATATTTTTCCGGGCCCCCTATGCCCGGCTGCAACCACACGGCCTGGCGGCCGTCATTTTATGTTGATGTAAAATACCATGAGAGAAGCGGATCCAAAGCCCTCTCACACAATACAAGGACCCTTCTAGTCTGTCAGAGAGCCCTATGATAAGGAAGAAAAACCCTTTCGAGGGCCCTCTCAGGCATGGAATGGGCCCTCTCAGGCCTGGCATGGACCCTCTCAGGCCTGGAATGGGCCCTCTCAGACCTGGCATGGGCCCTCTCCAAGGGCGTATCCAAGGGGGTACCATGAACACTCGCGGGTACCCCCTTGAGCTGAGCGGCCCATTTTATTTTTGTCTAAGGGGCCCTAAGAGGTCTTAGGGGCACTTAAGCGGTCTTCGGTCCATTCTTGAATACGGTTGCGTTATTTGGGGTAGGGCTGCAAAAAAAAACATTTAGAACGACTGGACAGAGTCCAGCACAAATTTATCATGTGGCTGGCTGCCCACTCACACACCAATCGGCCTTCCCACTCACTCTCATATCACGATCTGCTGAAGCTTTTCAAAATTAGCAGCCTGTCCCAAAGAAGGCTTCAGCATGACATTTGTTTCATTCAAAAAGTCATGTCAGGAAGAACGGATTCAGCCTTCCTGCTCGGAAGCATCCCCATTCACGTGCCCCAGCGTCGAACTAGAGCTGCACAATCCCAACTCCTTCACGTTCCATCCACACGTGAAGCGCGAGTGGAGACCATTAAACGTGGGCTGTTCGGGAGGGCCGTTAGGGAGTGCAATGTATACCTGGCAAAATGTCCATCGGCAGACCCATTCGGGGCATCCTACCAAGTGTTTCGAGCTGGGGTAGTGAGATATTTTAAACAGTGTCCATTTTAATATCTGCTTATAGCTCTTACAATCGTTGTTTTATGTGTATTTTTAGGGTTGTGTTATGTGCTTTTATGTATATTTTCAAGTTTGTATTTTGATGTGATTTGTAGGTTTGTGTTTCGATGTGTATGCTATTGCTGGGATGTTTAATTGAAGTGTGTTTTAACTTTGGACTTGAGCTGTAATTGGGTTACTGCTGCCTGTGCTAATTTACCTGAATAAACTCAAACTAAACTAAAAACTTAGCTGGCCAGATGTACCCTCGGTCGATATGAGAGACAATTGGTCGACCCGTGTGTGTATGTGTGTGTGTGTGTGGGGGGGGGGGGGGGGCTCAGTCGGCCTGAAGGAGCCCTCAGTCGGCCTGAGGGGCCCTCAGTCGCCCTGAAGGGGCCCTCAGTCGACCTGAGGGGCCGTCAGTAGGCCTGAGGGGCTCTCAGTCAGCCCGAAGGGCCCCTCAGTCGGCTTTAGGGGCCCTCGGTCGGCCTAAGTTAGTCTGAGTGGACCCTCAGTCGGCCTTAGGGGGCCCTCAGTCGGCCTGAGGAGCCCTCAGGCGCCCGAATGGGCCCTCAGTCGGGCTGAAGGGACACTCAGTCGGCCTGAGGGGCCCTCAGTTGGCCTGATGGACCCTCAGTTGACCTGAGGGACCCTCAGTCGCCCTGAAGGAGCCCTCAGTCGGCCTTAGGGGCCCTTAGTCGGCCTGAGTTAGTCTGAGAGGACCCTCAGTCGGCCTTAAAGGGCCCTCAGTCGCCCTGAAAGGGGCCTTCAGTCGGACTGAGTTAGTCTAAGGGGACTCTCAGTCGGCCTGAGTTAGTCTAAGGGTACCCTCAGTCGGTCTTAGGGGGCACTGTCGGCCCGAGTGGCACTCAGTCGGCCTGAGGAACCCTCCGTTGGCCTGAGGGACCCTCGGTTGCCCTGAAGGAGCCCTCAGTCGGCCTTAAGGGCCCTCAGTCGGCCTGATTTAGTCTGAGGCCTCAGTCGACCTTAGGGGGCCTCAGTCTGCCTGACGGGCCCTCAGTCTGCCTGACGGGCCCTCTTCGGCCTGACGGGCCCTCAGTCGGTCAGAGTTAGTCTGAGGGACCCTAAGTCGGCCTAGGGGGCCCTCAGTCGACATGAGGGGCTCTCAATCCAGAATCTTGCCCCTGATCCCATGAATTTTAAGTTGCAACCCCAGTCTTGTATGGGGGACTTTGTCAAATGCTTTACTGAAATCAAGAAAAGCTACATCTAGCTGTTTACCCTGATCAAAGCTATCTGTTGCAACATCCAAAAACTCCAGAAGATTAGTTAAACAAGAACGGCCCTTCCTAAAGCCATGCTGTGTATCCTTGATGAGTTCATTTTGCTCCAAGAATTCAACAATCTTATCTTTGATGATTGATTCAAGCACCTTGCAGACGAATGAGGTCAGACTAACTGGTCTATAGTTTTCCTCTTTACTTCTATCTCCCTTTTTATGAATAGGAACAACATTTGCTCTTTTCCAATCAAGTGGAATTTTACTATCTGCAAGTGATTTAGAAAATATTATGGCTAATGGAACCAACAACTCCCTTTCAGATTCTCTTAAAAGTCTAGCATGGATTTCATCAGGTCCTTCTGCCTTGTTAGGCCTTACTTTCTTTAGATATTCTAGAACAAGTTCACTACTTATGCCACCTAGCTCTCCTATAGTCTCCTCTGTCTCTAGCTCAGGCTGAAGTGCTGCAATACTACTCTGGTCCTCGATAGTAAAGACAGATTGAAACTGATCATTAAGCACTTCAACCATTTCACTGTCCTTGCTAACTAACACATCATCTACCTTAAATGGACCTATATTTTTGGAAACTGTACTTAACTTATAAAAACTGAAGAACTTCTTACTATCTGCATTACAATGTCTAGCTAAATCAAGTTCCTTTGCCCTTTTAGCTGCTCTGACCTTTTTCTTAACTGAATTTCTTGCATTCTGGTAGGCCTTCTGATTTATATCTAGTGAAGATCCCTTCAAAATGCCAAATGCACTTCTTTTAGCTTGTATAGCACTCCTTACTTCTGGGGTAAGCCAAACTGGATTGCCCTTGGTTCTGTTACGTTTGTGCCTGAGGGGTATATGCCGATTTTGAATTTGGCTTAATCTAGCTTTGAAAACATTCCAGGCCTCACATGCATCTAAACCTGCCAACTCAACGTTCCATTTTATCTGTGCGAGGTCATTTCTAATACCATAAAAATCAGCCCGGCTGAAGTTTGGAACCATAATAAGGTTATCTTTGGGCCTCATTTCTGATGAGATATTGAATTTAACCATATTGTGATCACTGGTTCCTAGACCTGCACAAATACTTATGTCACTAACTAGATCACTGTTGTCTGAAAATACAAGGTCTAGAATGGAGCAATGTCTGGTTGGCTCTGTTACAAACTGATGCATGAAAAGCTCCTCTTCAAAGATTTGCCTATACAACCTACACTCATTTGTTTCCTCTGCTATACTTTCGTATCCTCTTAAGTTAAAATCTCCCATAATAAGACACTGAGCCCGAAAGTTCCTACGTATTTCCTCACAAATATCTTGGTCTGTTTCAGCTTGGGAGTTCCTTGGAAGATTCCCTGGTCTGTAAAATGCACCTATCCTCAACCTTCCTCTGTTTCCTGTACCAATTTTAATGTCAAGCCAGATTGATTCTACTTCTTTTACTTTACTAGAATCATCAACTCTAGTAGTGCAGTACAAGCTATTTACATATACAAACACTCCGCCTCCCTGCCGTGATTCTCTGCAGTATGAGAACATGTTATACCCTTGTAACTCGAAATCCTGTAGCCTATCCCTATTATACCCCTCACTAACCCATGTCTCGGTTACACAAATGATATCAGGCTTTTCAAGGGCAACATAACACTCAAACTCATCAAATTTAGACCTAATACTTTGGGCATTCAGCAACACACATGTGATCTTATACTTTGAGCTGACTACTAATTCTGAGGGAATTATGATCTACTGTCCTATTCTGACATGAACTTCTACCAATGCTTACTTCCTGATGCCTTAGTACTAGCGTCCCTGAACCCCCCCCCCCCCTCCTACCTAGTTTCCCTGAATGACACTTCTGTAGGCATCTCCCAAAGCCCTTGCCCCCTCATCCGATAAGTGAAGCCCATCTTTCATATAGTACC
>JAXIVJ010016375.1:0-29047 GCA_036785665.1 Chirona hameri | reverse complement strand
TATATATATATAGATATATATATATATATATATATATATATATATATATATATATATATATATATATATATATATATATATATATATATATATATATATATATATATATATATATATATATATATATATATATATATATATATATATATATATATATATATATATATATATATATATATATATATATATATATATATATATATATACGGTATTACTTCATTATCATACTGTATGCATCACTGTTTCGTTATTAGCCCTCTGTACTTGTTCCTAACGGTGTCGTATCTATTTCTGCAGCTCGGTGACCGCCAGGTGACCTGACCTCCGCTGCTCGGACCGTGGCTGGCCGTGATGCCGGGGTCCCCGCCAGGCGGCACCACGCTGCCCCGGCTGCTGCTGCTCAACATGGCGGCTTGTGGCGGCGAGATGGGCTTCGCCTCGGTCAACTCCATCGGCCCGACGCTGCTGCGACGCTGCAACTTCAGTGAGACGGCCATGAGCCTCACCATGGGCATCGGTGAGTTGTGAGCAGCGCGGGGCAGCAGACCTTCTATGGTAGCTATGGTAGGACTCCGTTTTGATCAGTATCGACAGCGATGCACGATATGCTGATGAACACTATTATATTTGTGTTATTGTTCGTGTCCCTTGGGTGAGTTTTGTCATAAAGTGGACAAGTTGTACCGATAGTTTTATAATTGCGTAAGTTTCACTGGTGGAGTTCCCTATTCTGATGGTGGGGCCACTGCCCCACCCAATTTTGATTTGGCTCCACCATCTTTGTGTTCTGCCCCGCCAACTTTTGTCAGATTTGAAGGTTCCCTAGTGTTAAAATGGTCATGTTTCACATCAGCCATGCATAGCAACCACCCAATATGATATTTTGCCTCACCAACTTGCCCTGAAAAGCTCCAGCCATGGAAGTTTTCGTTTGAAAATGTACTCTGTTGATTTTTTCACGCACTTTGTTCGGACCTCTGCCCCTGTGCGCTGGATGGCGGACAGTGGGACCATTGTTAACCTCAGAGTCGCTAGAAGGACCACTGCTGACCTCCGAGCCGCTGGTAGGATCACTGCTGACCTCCGAGCCGCTGGCAGGATTACTGCTGACCTCCGAGCCGCTGGCAGGACCACTGCTGACTTCCGAGCCGCTGGTAGGACCACTGCTGACTTCCGAGCCGCTGGCAGGACCACTGCTGACTTCCGAGCCGCTGGCAGGATTACTGCTGACTTCCGAGCCGCTAGTAGGACCACTGCTGACTTCCGAGCCGCTGGCAGGATTACTGCTGACTTCCGAGCCGCTGGTAGGACCACTGCTGACTTCCGAGCCGCTGGCAGGATTACTGCTGACTTCCGAGCCGCTGGCAGGACCACTGCTGACTTCCGAGCCGCTGGCAGGATTACTGCTGACTTCCGAGCTGCTGGCCTCCGAGCAGGATTACTGCTGACCTCCGAGCCGCTGGCAGGATTACTGCTGACTTCCGTGCCGCTGGCAGGACCACTGCTGACTTCCGAGTCGCTAGAAGGACCACTGCTGACTTCCTAGTCGCTGGCAGGATTACTGCTGACCTCCGAGCCGCTGGCAGGATTACGTGACCGCCTGGTGACCCGTCTGCCTGACAGCTCTGAGTGTGCCGACCTCTATCGACAGGTCCGCTGCTGGCGCTGCTGGCCATGCCGGTGCTGGGCCGCTGGTCGGACCGCTGCAGCAGCCCGCTGGGCCGCCGCAAGCCGTTCCTGCTGGGCTACAGCGTGCTGCTGCTGCTGGGCATCTCCGGCCTGACGGGCGCCGCTCAGCTGTCGACCGCCACCGCCCAGATACTCTCGGCTGAGTCAGTATACACAGTGTGGCGCCCACGGATTGTGGATACACACAACACAGCGACAGTGTACAGCTGTGATGTATAGTGTGCAGTGTGCAGTGTAGCATGCAGTGCACATATGTTTGTCAGGTTGTGCTGACTAGAGCCCTTCGTGGCGCACATTTTCAGCCCCCATCCCGTTCTAGCCCATTCAGCCAGACCCAAACCCGTTCCAATCCAAATTCATAATTGATGGGGCTGCCGTTCCCACCCGTTTCAGCATATTTCACTTGTTAGTGGTCTACAAAATTATATGGTCTGTCCCGAACCCGTTCCAACCCGTTACATTTCCCCCCAAAAATGCCCCATTCCCACCCATGTCCATCCCGTTCCCATTCCCATACGGGATTCCCATTCCACGAAGGGCTCTAGTGCTGCCACGCCAGTACGGCCTTACGCTGTTTGTAATGTCGTATGACTGTCCTTCCATCGCTAAATTCAATTATAAATGTTTACATAGAAAGTGCTTATGCTTGCTCGATAACAGAGACACGATTCACTTCAAGGCGGGTGATGCCATCGCTGGCTGTCAGTGTGTGATATTGAAGGTCAATGTGCTATCGACAGTTTATGTGACACTGCCGGTTAGTTATGACACTGACGGCCGGCATGTGAGTTATGACACCGACGACCGGTGTGAGTTATGACACCGACGACCGGTGTGAGTTATGACACTGACGACCGGTGTGAGTTATGACACCGACGGTCGGTGTGAGTTATGACACTGACGACCGGTGTGAGTTATGACACCGACGACCGGTGTGAGTTATGACACTGACGGTCGGTGTGAGTTATGCCACTGATGGTCGGTGTGAGTTATGACACTGCCGGTTAGTTATGACACTGACGACCGGTGTGAGTTATGACACTGACGGCCGGTGTGAGTTATGACACCGACGACCGGTGTGAGTTATGACACTGACGGCCGGTGTGAGTTATGACACTGACGGCCGGTGTGAGTTATGACACCGACGACCGGTGTGAGTTATGACACTGACGGCCGGTGTGAGTTATGACACTGACGGCCGGTGTGAGTTATGACACTGACGACCGGTGTGAGTTATGACACTGACGGCCGGTGTGAGTTGTGACACTGACGGTTAGTTATGACACTGACGGCCGGTGTGAGTTGTGACACTGACGGTCGGTGTGAGTTATGACACTGATGGTCAGTGTTAGTTATGACACTAACGGTCGGTGTGAGTTATGAAACTGACGACCGGTGTGAGTTGTGACACTGACGGTCGGTGTGAGTTATGACACTGATGGTCGGTGTGAGTTATGACACTGACGACCGGTGTGTGTTATGACACCGACGGCCGGTGTGAGTTATGACACTGACGGTCGGTGTGAGTTATGACACCGACGGTCGGTGTGAGTTATGACACCGACGGCCGGTGTGAGTTATGACACCGACGGCCGGTGTGAGTTATGACACTGACGACCGGTGTGAGTTATGAAACTGATGACTGGTATGAGTTATGACACCGACGACCGGTGTGAGTTATGACACTGACGGTCGGTGTGAGTTATGACACCGACGACCGGTGGGAGTTATGACACTGATGACTGGTGTGAGTTATGACACCGACGGCCGGTGTGAGTTATGACACTGACGACCGGTGTGAGTTATGAAACTGATGACTGGTATGAGTTATGACACCGACGACCGGTGTGAGTTATGACACTGACGGTCGGTGTGAGTTATGACACCGACGACCGGTGTGAGTTATGACACTGACGGTCGGTGTGAGTTATGACACCCACGACCGGTGTGAGTTATGCCACTGACGACCGGTGTGAGTTATGACACTGATGACTGGTGAGTTATGACACTGACGGTCGGTGTGAGTTATGACACTGACGGCCCGTGTAAGTTATGACACTGACGGTTAGTCATGACACTGACGACCGGTGGGAGTTATGACACTGACGACTGGTGTGAGTTATAACACCGACGACCGGTGTGAGTTATGACACTGACGACCGGTGTGAGTTATGCCACTGATGACTGGTGTGAGTTATGACACTGATGACTGGTGTGAGTTATGACACCGACGACCGGTGTGAGTTATGACACTGACGGTCGGTGTGAGTTATGACATCGACGACCGGTGGGAGTTATGACACTGACGACCGGTGTGAGTTATGACACTGACGGTCGGTGTGAGTTATGACACTGACGGTCGGTGTGAGTTGTGACACTGACGACCGGTGTGAGTTATGACACTGACGACCGGTGTGAGTTATGACACTGACGGTCGGTGTTAGTTATGACACTGACGACCGGTGTGAGTTATGACACTGACGGTCGGTGTTAGTTATGACACTGACGGCCGGTGTGAGTTATGACACTGACGACCGGTGTGAGTTATGACACTGACGACCGGTATGAGTTAAGACACTGACGACCGGTGTGAGTTATGACACTGACGACCGGTGTGAGTTATGACACTGACGGTCGGTGTTAGTTATGACACTAACGGTCGGTGTGAGTTATGACACTGACGACCGGTGTGAGTTGTGACACCGACGACCGGTGTGAGTTATGACACTGATGGTCGGTGTGAGTTATGACACTGACGGTCGGTGTGAGTTGTGACACTGACGGTCAGTGTTAGTTATGACACTAACGACCGGTGTGAGTTATGACACTGACGACCGGTGTGAGTTATGACACTGACGGTCGGTGTTAGTTATGACACTAACGACCGGTGTGAGTAATGACACTGACGGCCGGTGTGAGTTATGACACTGACGGTCGGTGTGAGTTATGACACTGATGGTCGGTGTGAGTTATGACACCGACGACCGGTGTGAGTTATGACACTGACGGCCCGTGTAAGTTATGACACCGACGGCCGGTGTGAGTTATGACACCGACGACCGGTGTGAGTTATGACACTGACGGCCCGTGTAAGTTATGACACCGACGGCCGGTGTGAGTTATGACACTGACGACCGGTGTGAGTTATGCCACTGACGGTTAGTTATGACACTGACGGCCGGTGTGAGTTATGACACTGACGGCCGGTGTGAGTTATGACACTGACGGTCGGTGTAAGTTATGACTCTGACGGCCGGTGTGAGTTATGACACTGACGACCGGTGTGAGTTATGACACTGACGGCCGGTGTGAGTTGTGACACTGATGACTGGTGTGAGTTATGACACTGACGACCGGTGTGAGTTATGACACTGACGGTCGGTGTGAGTTATGACACTGACGGTCGGTGTGAGTTATGACACTGACGGCCGGTGTGAGTTATGACACTGACGACCGGTGTGAGTTATGACACCGACGGTCGGTGTAAGTTATGACTCTGACGGCCGGTGTGAGTTATGACACTGACGACCGGTGTGAGTTATGACACTGACGGCCGGTGTGAGTTGTGACACTGACGGCCGGTGTGAGTTATGACACTGACGACCGGTGTGAGTTATGACACCGACGGTCGGTGTAAGTTATGACACTGACGACCGGTGTGAGTTATGACACTGACGGTCGGTGTGAGTTATGACACTGACGGTCGGTGTGAGTTATGACACTGACGGCCGGTGTGAGTTATGACACTGATGACCGGTGGGAGTTATGACACTGACGACCGGTGTGAGTTATGACACCGACGACCGGTGTGAGTTATGACACTGACGACCGGTGTGAGTTATGACACTGACGGTCGGTGTGAGTTATGACACTGACGGTCGGTGTGAGTTATGACACTGACGGCCGGTGTGAGTTATGACACTCACGGCCGGTGTGAGTTATGACACTGACGACCGGTGTGAGTTATGACACTGACGACCGGTGTGAGTTATGACACTGACGGCCGGTGTGAGTTATGACACTGACGACCGGTGTGAGTTATGACACTGACGGCCGGTGTGAGTTGTGACACTAACGACCGGTGTGAGTTATGACACCCACGACCGGTGTGAGTTATGACACTGACGACCGGTGTGAGTTATGACACTGACGACCGGTGTGAGTTATGGCTCTAACGACCGGTGTGAGTTATGACACTGATGGCCGGTGTGAGTTATGACACCGACGACCGGTGTGAGTTATGACACTGACGGCCGGCATGTGACCGGCAGGACGATTCTGATGTTGAGCGTTGTCATCTGCACGTTCACGGGGCAGGTATTCTTCAACCCGTACCAGGCACTCATCTCGGACATCTGCCGTACCGAGGAGGCCACCAGCCGCGGCTTCTCCGTCTTCGTCATGCTGGTCAACACCGGCTCCATCGTCAGTAGTCTGCTCTTCTCCTGGAACTGGTTCTCCGGTGTGTGTCTGATGTATTCGCCACCTGCCTCGCCTGCAGTCAGTTTCGCTTGTGTCCCTGCTCTTGAATCGTGATTTGCGCTTTGTTCTATACCAGTGGGCGGGGGCGGCGGACGAGGCTGAACACAGGGCAGGACAGGGTACTGAGCAGGACAGGTTACAGGTATGGTATGGGACAATGGTACGTTGTAAAACTCAGGACATACTACTGATCAGGACACAACAGATTACAGAGCAAGGGCCGGGCGCAGGGACCAAAACTATAATTTTGTCCTTCCTACTTTCTGTAAGGGGAGTAAATCCCCTTTGTACACTCCTCCGAATCCGCCGCCCCTGTTTTATACTATCCGTCTCCAATTCCATGCTTGTTTATGTATAGCTTCGCTTCCAGTGTCTCTCATGGGTGGAGCTTTTCCAAGAAAGTTGGTGGGGAAAAATGGCATTCTGCTTGGTTGTTTTGTTTGGTTGAGGTGAAAATTACCATTTTAATCCTGGATGACCTCCAAATTGGTCAAGAGTTGGAGGGAGCAAAACACAAAGTTGGTGGAGCGGTGGCCCCACCATTTGAATAGGAAACTCCACCCGTGATGCCTCTGCGACAGTTTCTTGTCGCACTTTTACAATGATATCGCAACACTAGGCCTGTTTACATAGCATAACATAGCCTGTTTACATTTAACAAAATCCCTAGCCTCAAAAGATTGGTTTACTCTGTTTAAAAACTGCTGTTTGAGCACGAGAGTACACAAAGGTACTCTTTCATATGCTACGTTTAATCTTTTTTGACTTACTCGCAAGTTACATAGCATGTGTTAAATGTTATGCAATGACTTTTGGGAAAACTATGTTCCTGTATGGATGGATGTTCAGTGTTGCATGCTTATATTTCTCCAACATATGCCTGAATGTCTCAATTCCTATGAATAATCAGGTAGCTTATCACCTCGGTCTCAACCTGTGGTGCTACCAAATCTTGAGATCGTGGATGTATCGGCAAATCTGATTGGTCGACGCTAATTGCTTCAACCAATCAGCTTCAAGCTGGCTTCAGCGTGACTACAGGTGGCGCTCCTGCTAGCAATACAGTTGTATAGATGGCGCTAGTGTCGTTTTCACTGTCCATGCTACACTGTTATTTCAATAATTGGAATGCTTTTGTTTGTGAGTTATTATGACCATGTTCCAATGATCTGTATTACTATTTGATAAGCGTCTGTCTGGCTGTTTGTCTATCTGTCTGTCTATCCGGCACCGCTCAGTTTATTCAGTTTAAAAGTCCCAGTTAATGCACGTGCTGAATTGGTGCGGATGCCTCTATCCCGGAGATGCCAGCTAATCGTCCAGCGGAGCGGACGGGTTAGCACTAGTGTATAACTAATGGTAGCTTGTGTGCGTTTACTGATCTCGTGTTTATGATTATTTTTCAAGTTGTACGTGTTAATATAGCGGTAGGCGGGGTTTCGCCTCGAAAGGCGGGTTTTCGTTCGCCTCGAGATTATTGCGCGACATTTAAAGGAAATAGTTCACCTTCAACATTAGTTTTAACTGAGATAGCAGTTTTATAGCCCGTGTTGGGAAACCCCTATCTGCAAGTTTTCTTGACTGAAAAGACTTTCCAGCCGAACATATTTGATTTTTTGGCGAAGGAATGCGGTGCTGGCGAAAGAATGGTGTACTGTTTCTAGCCCGGGCAGAGGCTATACCATCAGCCAATCAGCTTGCAGCTGGTGCTAGCAAGCGAACGCCGCCCGCCGGTTGGCACATCTCCAATGCGAGTCTATCCTTACGCGACTACTTTCGAATCTGATTGGCTGAACCATTTCTTTTTACATTCGCGTGACGTCAGGACTCTGACTCAGAGAGTATGCATACAGTTTTGATAAACAATACAAATTTACGACCTTATGTCCTGAATCGCCGCGATATAAGGCCACTTTTGACAATGTAAAAATAAATTGTATTAAAAATATAATCAAATCGTGTTTGGTAAAAAAAAATCCAAGGTGAACTACACGCGTAAGGAAATAGATAATCAAATCTAGGGAAATTTCACTAGAAAAAAAATTAAAAAGTCTCAATTCCTAGGAAAATATTTTCCCAGGAATATTTTCCTAGGAATGTATGTTTATGCTATGTAAACAGGGCTGCTGTGACACTTGTGATGGTTTCGGTTATATTTAGTCTAGCCAAGCGCTCATGCATACCATTATGACATGAAGACAATGCGCGCTCATCGAAGATCGTATTCGAGGCATGACGCACCTTATCGCACCGTAACGCCGCTGCGGTGTTTCTCTGTGACTGTGTCAAAATATGAAGCTGTTTGTTACCTGCGACACCTATGGCGCTGTGACAGTGTCGCACTGTGACACTGTAAGCCGTGTGCCTATGTGACCCTGTGCCCTGTAACACTGTGACGCTGTGACCTGTGACGCCCGTGTGACGGAGTACCGCCCCCGGCAGACTCTGTGCTGTCCTCGCAGCACATCACGTTCCAGGTGATAGCGGTGCTCATCAGTCTGCAGACGGCTGTCACACTGATTGGTGTACAGGAGCCGGCCTGGCTGCCGCTGCCGCCCGCCGCCAGCGACACCGTCTCCACGCACAGCGACGATGTCGGGTGGGTACGCGCAGATGGCGCTGGCGTAGGCGGTCTGTAGGTGCAGATGTCGCTACTGAGTGGGGAACTGCAGGTGTAAGAAGTGTGGAGGAGCTGCACGATCTATGCTTCAAGACTGTGTTTCTAAACAAATTCGTTATTCGACCCTGGGCAAAGTGGGCATCGGTCGTTCGTTCGAAATTTGATTGGATAGGCCGCTTTATCTTCCTTTGGCTGGAACTTATGCAAAAGCGCCCGCTCGGTCATCGCCCATAAAGGCGTTTTACTGGAGTAACATTTGTAACAACGTGCATACATTACGTAACATGCGTACGAGCATGTTACGTTCCGTTGTCTAGAGCACTAACCTTGCAGCGAACGTTCCATGGCAATTGGCATGATTTGGAGCCACTAGAGCTGAATTCGATGGATATGCTGCCAGTTCACCGAGATAGTGACTATTGTTGCTGCAATGGCAGCGCAATAACGGAGTCCTGCGGGACTGGGCTTCGCTTTGTACACTTACGCTTGCGGTCCTAAGGTTATATGTGATGGTTTAGGGTGGCAACTACCGTGACTTCAAGCAAAACGACATCGGTTAGGGCTTGGGTGGAAGGTTTTAGCAATGTCTGGGCTTCGAAAGTTGTGTTGTATTCAACAGCAAAGTTTATCAAATATGACATTCTGGAAAGGGAACAGAATCAATCAAGATAGCAGGATCAGCCCATCAATCCTCATACTCATATCGTAGTGAATTCACAGTGTTCGTGTATATGTAGAGCTATCTTTTGCCGCACTACAACTCGTAAACAATCAGAAATGCAGCATCAACATCTTCACACAAAATCTAACCCGTCAACTATGGGACATGGGCCTAATTTGGAGCCCATGTAACGTCTGTGAGGGTCACGGGGACGCATTTCCACCTTCTACAGCGGTTCACGGCCGCTGTCGGTAGAGCTGTACGTTGTGCCGCTCAGAAGCTCGCTGCAGTTTTAGACCGTCTCAAATGTGAAAACACCGTGATTTCCCGGCAATGTTTCGAACTACCGGGCATCCCAGAATAAACAGTCGGATTTCAAAATGGTTTATTTCATACTCTAATGGCTCAAACAACGCAACTCAACCATCGTTGTGAAGCTTATTCCATGCTATGTTAGGTGACAATAGACACCACTCAGGGGCGGATCCAGGATTTTCTAAGGCAGGGGGCTTCAGGCCTGAGGGCGGCATATTTCCTCGGTGTCGGGGGCGGCATAGTGCCTTCCGAGGGCGGCATAATGCCTTTCGAGGGCGGCGATGTACCTTCCGAGGGCGGCATAATGCGTTGTGAGGGCGGCAAGATGTCTTCTGAGGGTGCCAGGGTGCCTTCCAAGAGTGCTACGATGCTGTTGGTAGACGCAAGGGCGCCCTGGCGGCCTCCCGAAAACGCTACGGCGCCTTCGGCGCCGGCAAATCCTATACAAAAATGGCGCCGTTTTCTAAGGCAAGGGGGCTTCAGCCCCTACGGCTCCCCCCTGGATCCGTCACCACTCCATTTATACTTTACTGATGGCTTCAGATAACGTGTTCTATGTGGTCGCCCTCGCGTTTCAAACACAGAGAAGCGCGCCGCCGTGCTGCCTCCAGAGCGGCACGGCAGGTCTCTGGTATCACACTCCGCACTGTGGTCTCCACGGCCTTCTTGAGTTATTCGATGGAATCAGGGTTCGTGTTGTATACTTTGGACTTGAGATGGCCCCAGAAGAAGAAATTCATAGGTATCAAGTCTGCTGAGTTTGCGGGCCAGCTGTGGCCCGGTGGGCTAGCTGTGGATTTGCGGGCAGGCAAACCAGCTCCTGAAACGTGTCCGTGACTGCTTATATTTCTGAGTCAACTTTTCATGAACTGGACTTTTGATGACATTTTGATTATTTTGAAGTTGTAGGGGTGCAATTTTACACCCGTTCTTGCAATTATTTGCGCTGTACTCTTGCCACAGCCAAGTTATTGGCCCAGACGGCGCAAAGACTTGCACGGGCTCCGAAGGGGGGCTTCCCTTGCCTTTTTCGCGTTAATCGGGGTGCATTTTGTTCGTCTTTTCCGCTTCTTAGCTTGTTCAGGTTGTTGGTGCTGCCGGTTACCAGAAACTTTCGCTCTATGCTTGAAGTAATGCTCCTCGATAGTGGTTTCTTGCTTTCGAAATGCCTGCGAAACGTTCTCTGCGTTCCGAGGATAAAATTGTCTCAACCTGCAATCATAGGCGTACACAAGGAGGGGGTGGGCAAACGGGGAAATAGCCCCCCCCCCCCCCCTGAAGGTATGAACGTGCCTCTGAACGTGCCTTTGGTCGAAAAAAATTAATGATTTTTATTTTTTTTAAGAGAAAAATTGTGAAAATATGCCCTTCAAAAAATATAGTGGGCCAAATCCGGTGAGTTTTTTGGGTACTGTATGCCCCCCTGAGCAAAAATTGCCCTCTCCTGGAGCGAATCCTGGGTACGCTACTTCCTGCAATTTGACTATTTTTGCATTGACGTCTGTTTGGTACGAGTGCATGGCTGCATGTTAATACAAACTGTGTTTAGCAAAACAGCATTCATTTGTTTATAAGTGGGTGCATGTGATTTTTCACACAGTTGTATTTTGACTTAAAGGGAAATAATGACCTTTTTCCACAAAAATGGAGTTAGCACTTGAAATCGCCAGAAGAGACCAAAATATATTGTAAATTCATCACATTTTGCATGACAACTTTCCTACCGAAAGATATTTCAAGTTAAAGTTGATAAGCGTTCCACACTTTTAACGACCGGTACTTGCAAGTACTTTTGGTCCTCATCAAACTGCGGGCCTTTCCCGTATTGTTTTTTTTACGTAATGGAGTGGAAAATATATTGTGCGCTCTGCTTGTGATTATATGCCCGGCGATCTTCTAAAACTAACAGCGATTGGAAAAAGTGGCAATAAAATCGGAAGCTCATCGATGCACATCGACGGCGGCATAGTTAGTGGTTGCGACCCTCAATTTGTGAAAATCGATTCATTTGTTTTCAACATTAGGAGTATTGTATAATTTGTCTGTGGCTGTATGTAACACTATGCTTTATATTATCATGAATAATAATTTTCCCCAAAAAACTAACAAACAATAACACAAAACTGGCAATTAAATCGGAAGCTCATCGATGCACATCGACGGCGACCTATTTAGCGTCGGCGATTTGTTTACAAAGTCATTGTCATGCTTCTCGGCGCACTTAACCATTGTGGCGAGTTGTTCCTGATTAGTATACCCAACTCCCGTAGCAGGCTTTGTTAATGACGTCACTGGTGCCATTCTTGTGCAGAATTGCAAAATATATCTGATTTTGAGTTGAAAGCTAATTAAAGACTTATTCAAATTATTGTTTTTAAGTTTGAATTTTCTTGTTAATCATTATTAAAGGTATTTTATCACTGTATTTCATAGTAGTTGACACTTCAGAAACTTGTGACGTAATAATATTGTATCCAATATGCATTTCCCTCACTTTTTGCTATTGTGGCGCAGTGCCGAGTGCTTTGCGAATACTAGCTTGCCTGGGGTTCAATTAATCCCGCCCTTATTTTATTCGAGTTGGTATAGTTTGCATGTTGTTGTTATTCATGACTTATGCTGATAGTCAGCCATGCATCACGGATGCTTCACGGATTGCTTCACGGATCAGAGCGCTGCTTGAACGCACGCTAGTAGTGCTTTCGTTCTCCATGGCAACCAGGCGTGAAAAGCCAGAACGTATTCCCTTTCTGACTTTTGATTGGCTGACGCCTGGTTGCCATGGAGAACGAAAGCGCTACTAGCGCTACTAGCGTGTGTCCGAGCAGCGCTCAGTTTGATCGGAAACGTCACAGAGCCTCCAAAAATGTCGCACTCGATGTAAACAATGGTAGGGAAGGACCAATCTGTCAATGACCTTCATGAAGTACACAAGGTACTTGTTTTGTATTTTTTCCAAACTTACAACTTTGAATTTGGGAATAATTTTATTTAATTCTTAAATTTAAATAAAATAATTTGAAAACCATAACGGTAGCCTAAGAAATTGTTGCTAACAAAATCAAAAGGTCATGATTTGCCTTTAAAGGGAGATAATCCCCTTTTTCCACACACAAAATGGAGTTAGCACCTGAAATTGATAGACGAGGCTAAACTATGATGTAAATTCCTCACATTTCGCATATACACATTCCTGCCGAAAGATATTGGCAGTTTCCTACCGATAAGCGATCCACGCTTATATCGGGCGGTACTCATGAGTGGTATTACTTGCGGTACTATTTGCTCATAGGCGTAGGAACAGGGGGGCCATGGCCCCCTCACTTTTCGGCCATTTTTGTTGCTAAAATCTTTATTTTTGCTTGGTGAGAAAAGTTTGTGATGGCAAAAGGTTCGCCAAGACGAGAACAGCCCAAATCCGCAAAGAAATCTTCCAGAGGGGGGTTGGGGTTCTCTCCAAACGAGATCATAGTTTCACTGCCCCCCCACACACACACACACACACTTTTCGTGACGTTCCTACATCCCTGTACTTGCTGCAACAAGTACTCGGTAACGAATTCAGTAAATTAGCCTCCCTACGCATTGCTATTTATCATGAAGGTATGCAATATGTTTCATGCACTCTATCTTTTGCGAATATGTCCCATTTTTTCATGAACAATCAACAATCATTTTTAAAAAAAAAAGTGAATTGACATCGGCAGTTTAGCTTGGCAAAGGCACCGGCCGGCCGGTGCCAAGCTAAACTACAGCGACCTATTTAGTTTCGGCGATTTGTTTACAGGTGCTCATTCAACAACGTTGAACAGATTGACGCAAAAGCGTGCGCTTTCCAATAGTGGAGGGAAAATATCGATCATTAATTTAATAAACTTCCAAATTTGAATTGGGGAATAATTTTATTGCATTATTAAATTTAGATAACAACATGTTAATACCATAACGTTAGCCAAATAAATTGTTGCTAACAAAATCAAAAGGTGATTATCTCCCTTTAACTAGAAAAAAAAAAATGCGCTGTTCTTTCTGGGACGCCCGGTAGTTTCAGTAAAAAGACAGTTTGCGATGACAACGCATATAACAATGTAAATTACAATGTTGTACTTAATACGAATTGTTCGGAGATAGTTTACTGGATGTTTCTATCGTGGCGCCCCTGGCCCTATTGCCTGTTGGAACTTAACCGTCGTTGCTATGGTGACAAGTATACCAGGGACCCTGACGGTCGTTGCCATCATCAGTTCACAGGCACATCATGGCCCCTGACCGTTGTTGCCATGGTTACAGATACATCAGGTACCCTGACTGTGGTTGCCATGGTTACAGGTAGCACGGGTACCCTGACTGTGGTTACTATGGCTACAGGTCCGTCAGGGTCCCTGGCTATCGTTGCCATGGTTACAGGTAGCACAGGGGTACCCTGACTGTCGTTGCCATGGTTACAGGTTCAACAGGGTCCCTGATTGTCGTTGCCATGGTTACAGATACATCAGGTACCCTGACTGTGGTTACCCATGGTTACAGGTAGCACTGGTACCCTGATTGTGGTTACCGTGATTACAGGTCCATCAGGGTCCCTGACCGTCGTTGCCATGGTTACAGGTACCACAGGTATGTACCCTGACTGTCGTTGCCATGGTTACAGGTAGCACGGGTGCCCTGGCTGTGGTCACCATGGTTCATGGTTACAGGTCTATCAGGGTCCCTGGCCATCGTTGCCATGGTTGCAGGTAGCACAGGTACCCTGACTGTCGTTGCCATGGTTACAGGTCCAGCAGGGTCCCTGACTGTCGTTGCCATGGTTACAGGTACGCCAGCGACTCGGAGCAGGACTCCCCGCTTATCAGGGTGCGGAGTCGGCGGAAAGCCGCGCTGCAGCAGCGCGGCAGCAGCATCAGCAGCAGCATCAGCAGCAGTATCCGCAGTATCGACGGCCGTCTGGTCCGGCGTCTGCTGCTGACGCCGCTGCAGACCACAGGTCGACTCCTCTGCCGGGTGAGTCCAGATCAGCGTCCGGCTGAGTCCAGATCAGCTTCCGGGTGAGTCCAGATCAGCTTCCGGCTGAGTCCAGATCAGCTGCCGGGTGAGTCCAGATCAGCTTCCGGGTGAGTCCAGATCAGCTGCCGGGTGAGTCCAGATCGGCTGCCGGGTGAGTCCAGATCGACTGCCGGGTGAGTCCAGATCAGCTTCCGGGTGAGTCCAGATCAGCTTCCGGGTGAGTCCAGATCAGCTGCCGGGTGAGTCCAGATCAGCTGCCGGGTGAGTCCAGATCAGCTTCCGGGTGAGTCCAGATCAGCAGCCGGGTGAGTCCAGATCGGCTGCCGGGTGAGTCCAGACCAGCTGCCGGGTGAGTCCAGACCAGCTGCCGGGTGAGTCCAGACCGGCTGCCGGGTGAGTCCAGATCAGCAGCCGGGTGAGTCCAGACCGGCTGCCGGGTGAGTCCAGATCAGCAGCCGGGTGAGTCCAGATCGGCTGGTGTTACATATGTCACCATCTACCACCGCGGGCCAGACAGCACCGGCGCGGCGGTGGCGCTTACTGGTGGGCTGTTTAGTGATGCGAGACTCTCCGCTATACATATAGTTGTTACCATTTTAGACATCGTCGCCACTAGCTCACAACCACACGCATGATCTTTTATCAAACTCGAATTCCATGATTTCTGTTCTTTTACAGAATGTATGGATGCGCCAATGTATACTACATATTGTTTGTTATCGTGATAGTTGCGCCAATACGCTAAAATACCCACTCACTGGGTGTGGTAAAAGGTTCGAAAAATAACCACAGCACCACCACATCCCTTCCCTCCAAGCCAAACTGTTCTCGTCTGACCCTGACCCCTCCTGCCGCCCCGTGTTCCGCAGGTACTGCTCTGGCCGCGCCGGATATTCCTGGAGATATACGAGGCGCCTCTGGTGCTGCGCCGACTCTTCATCGTTGACCTGCTCTCCTGGACAGCGCTCATGTCCTTCTACATGTTCCTCACCGACTATATGGGGCAGGTACTGGCTAGGCTTAACGGCCTATTCTTTTGATGAGCAAGCGTTTTACTCCAGACATTCTGCATGCTCCTCACTTACTTTATTGGACGCGTGGATGTTTGTTTTTGTCTGTTCGAGACAAGGCTCTTGTCATTTCATATGTTCATTACATAATATATGTGCCGGGTAATACATAAGAGGCATTGCAAACATCACCTCAACTTAAACAATGCTCCTCACTTACTTTATTGGACGCGTGGATGTTTGTTTTTGTCTGTTCGAGACAAGGCTCTTGTCATTTCATATGTTCATTACATAATATATGTGCCGGGTAATACATAAGAGGCATTGCAAACATCACCTCAACTTAAACAATGCAAGTTGAGGTGATGACATTTGCAACACCCGATTTACTCCAGAGGGCGAATTGGGCAAACTAAAATTATAAAATAACTATGAATGCGTTGGAAATTGAAATCCGAGGAATTCTTAGAATTGTGTGAGACTTGGGAGTTGCTTGTGTGAGACTTGGGAGTCCGGCTACCGCTACCCTTCCGAACGGAGAGAGATAGAGAGACACCGTAACCAGTAACGACTTTTGTATGCGAACTTTATCCGATACGAACATATTGTCCTTATGAACCCTTTTCCATTACGAACTTTAGCCGCTACGAAATTTATCCTATACGAACCCTATCCGATACGAACCTTTGCTTACGAGCTTTTTCCATTACGAACTTTGTCCTTTACGAACTTCAGCATACGAACCTTTTGCATACGAACTTTATTCGTTACGAACTTTTTGAATACGAACTTTATCCGATACGAACCTTTTCCATTACGAACTTTAGCCGTTACAAACTTTATCCCATACGAACCTTATCCGACACGAACCTTTGCATACGAACCTTTGCCTACGAACTTTTTCCGTTACGAACCTTTTACCGTTACGAACTTACGAACCATTAACTCCGTTACGAACCGTTACGAACTTTTGTCCGGTTACCGGTCCGAATATATTATCTGTATTGTACATCTAACGATTACTCGTCCGCATGCTACAGCAGTTTAGCAATCTGATATCATCACCGTTCATAATTAAACGTCATGCATCAAATTGTAATGACCTCAGTGGCACACATGTGGAGGGCATAATTGTCGAACATTGCTTGGTACTCACTTATCACGTAGAGCGAACATTCCACAATGCATACAGTATAAGGCACATATAGAACATGTTCTATATGAAGGTTCATATGAGACAGAGAAAGTGACCTGCTCCACCACTGAGCGCCATGCCGACATGACCTGGCCCGACTTCGGTCACCCCACAGGCGTTCGGCGGCCGCGCAGAGGACCCGGAGGGCTCCGAGGGGCGAGCCAAGTTCGACGCCGGCGTTCGGATCGGCTCCCGAGGCCTGCTTATTGACGGCATTGCCGGTAAGAACGCAGCCACAATCGGTATTCGCCGCTGTTTTTCGATCGACCGTTTAGGCATAGTATCCAATATCCATCCATTCTTACTGACCACTGCACGGTGTTTCAATATTAAACGTACCACTGGAAAATGCATGTCAAACCCGATGCCTTTACCTCATCCTGTGATCACTGATGCCACTTGTGTTCAAACTGCCGGAACTGATAGGGGTCAGCAGCCTCATCTGCCTGTGTCGTTATATCGGGTAGCCTGCTAATCCTGTGCTATTCCTTACGTCGATCTGTGCAGTTTGTTCTGACCTGCCAAGCGGCATTTTGAACAAGTTCTGTTCAGACGGATTGCCTGTTCAGTGCCTGTCCTATCCCGCTAGCTGGCACGCTCTGCCGACTGCCTGTTCTGCCCTCTTACGTCAGGCAATGTGTGTCAGCTTGTTCTGTTTCATGACGTCAGACAGTCTGTTCTGCCTGTTCTGCCCTCTTACGTCAGGCAACGTGTGTCAGCTTGTTCTGTTTCATGGCGTCAGACAGTCTGTTCTGCCTGTTCTGCCCTCTTACGTCAGGCAATGTGTGTCAGCTTGTTCTGTTTCATGGCGTCAGACAGTCTGTTCTGCCTGTTCTGCCCTCTTACGTCAGGCAATGTGTGTCAGCTTGTTCTGTTTCATGGCGTCAGACAGTCTGTTCTGCCTGTTCTGCCCTCTTACGTCAGGCAATGTGTGTCAGCTTGTTCTGTTTCATGACGCCAGACAGTCTGTTCAGCCTGTTCTGTTCCGTTACGTCAGATGGTCTGTTCAGCATGTTCTGTCTCATTACATCAGACAGTCTGTTCAGCCTGTTCTGTTCCGACAGGCAGCCTGTTCAGCCCGTAATATTTTACTTTCTCAAGGTTGTCTGTTCAGCTTGTGCTATTGTATTACATCAGACGGTCTGCTCAGCCTGTTCTGTTCTGTTCGCCAGACGGTTTGTTCAGTCTGTTCTGTCCCTCAGGCGGCCTGTTCAGCCTGTTCTGCGCGCCGCCGCTGACTCGCCGGCTCGGCATGCGCGGCACGTTCGTGCTCTGTCTGTCGGTGTTCAGCTCGTCGATGGTGGCGCTGCCTCTGACGTCATCAGTGCCCGTCATCTACCTCCTGTGCGCCGTCATCGGCTGCGGTTACTCCATCCTGGGCACCATACCCAACGGCCTAGTGACGCTCTACCACTACCAGCCCGAGGTACGGCGCTCGCCGCTCAGAGGGCATCGGGCGAAGACGGACCTGCTGTGATGGGGCAAGGGAGGGGGGGGGGGGGAGGGATGTTAGGGCGCAAGATATGCAATGCTACTATTGATAGGGAATAGGGATAGATCCACAACTCCACCTCAAACATTTTCCCGTTTCATCATGAAACATCAATGTTATCCAATTGTCGGCAGGTTTTCTTCACGGACAAGCCGTCGAGTGAAGCGGCGGGCTTGGGTGAAAACTTCGCCATCTTGGACATGTCGTACTGTCTGGCGTCAATCCTGCCGTCTCTGACGCTCGGGTACCTGGTCGACACATTCGGCACCCCGGAGCTCTACCTGCTGGTGGGCGGTCTGCTGGGGTTGGTATCAGCTGTGCTGGCCACCACGCTCATCTACAGAGCCGAGGACATGCCTCCGGTGGCTCCACTGCTGCCGCCGCCGTCACCTCAGCCCCCGCCGCCGCTGTCGCCATCACCGCCACTGCCGCTGCTGTCAATACGAATCGCTCAGGCGGTCGTGTAGCGAGCGGCGGCGGCGGCGGCGGCGGCGGCGGCGGCGGCGGAGGAGGAGGCGGAGCAGACTGTGATCAGGTGTGCCCCCTATCTGTGATGACAGAACCACAGCCAAACACGTGCCTAGTTCGCCGCAGCGCCGGCGTCAGAATCAACCATGTCACATGTCACATGTCATGTGTCATGTGTCACATGTCGCGACCGCTCGCGTGCACTCTCGGGTGGTTTGTAGTTTGTGTTCGCTGTGTTGTAATGTGCCATGTATTGTTGGACAGATTAATCATGTCCTCGCACATAGGGCTCAAAGTTCAGTTGAGGTGTTTCTGCTTAACCGTTCAGTCTCTCACTGACTGCTAGAGTGAGGTGGAACACAGTCCACGGACAACATGTGCTCTGATCTATTTGCGTGCGCCATTTATTAGATTAACGTTGCGCTCCTTGTCCAACGGCACACAATGGTCTGAGTAGACCGGAATCCCTTCAAACAAAAGTATCAGCCGAAATATCACAGTTAAAATTATTGGGACTCTCAAACATGTATGTCCCGAGTTGATAAGATCCAACCTTCAAATTACCCCGGAGTTCCGAAGGTAAAAAATAATCATCACCCGGTTTGTCAAATCCATGTTTCATGTGATCCAATGGCATCCAAAATTCTTAGGCAGGCATGGTTTAAAGGTGCGGGATTTATAAACCTGTAACGTTGATAAATGCAATGTTTAAGAGCTCTTACGATTCCAAAGTTATTTCCTGTGCTTTATATATTTCACAAATCACAAAAAAAAACGTTATCGTGATTCCACGAGGCACGGACTGATTGATATAACTAAAGAGAGCCTTCGGTCTATAGAGGCTAAGAGGGTCCTCGGTCTATAGAGGCTAAGAGGGTCCTCGGTCGGCCTGAGGGAGCCCTTGGTTGGCATCAGGGCTCTCCGTCGGCCTCAATGGGCCCTGGATAAGCTGCATAAGCCCTCAGTCGATCTGAGACGGCTCTTGGTCGGCCTCGGTCGGAGTGAGAGAATTATCAGCTGGTTTGAGAGAACCGTTGGTCGGTCTGAGGCCTGAGGGGGCACGCAGCCTGGCCCTCAAGGGTCCGAGTTTTGGGTTGGGGTTGAAGTTTTGAGGCTGGCTGTAGAAATTTTGAAATTGCAATCGGAACTCTAGCCCATAACTACCTATATAGAAAACTAGACAGATGACCAGAGACTCTCAACGTATTGAAAACGGCAATGTTGATTTCTGCAAATTGTCCTCAACA
Organism: Chirona hameri; assembly: GCA_036785665.1. NCBI lineage: Eukaryota > Metazoa > Arthropoda > Thecostraca > Balanomorpha > Balanidae > Chirona > Chirona hameri. Next base: position 8,867 of record JAXIVJ010016375.1, on the reverse strand, counting down.
GACGGGCAGCTACAGTACTATAAATGCAGACATCCTGATGGAGGCGCCTCAACAGTCCGAGAGGCTATCGTTATGGGACCCTATATATCGTTAAGTAGGTGTGTAAAACGTAACTGTTTATGGGCTTTTACCATATGCCGAGATACCCTTTCAACATTAGCACGTGCTTTTGGGAATCGCTTTCGTCCCGCTGCGGCTAGTGTTGAAGGTATCTGGGAAACGATTTGGCCCGGGACATTTTTAGTTTCCCAGACAATTATTTAAAGGGAAATAATGACCTTTTGTTTTTGTTAGAAACAATTTATTAGGCTAGCGTTATGGTTTTAAAATTATTTTATTCAAATTTAAGAATTAAATAAAATGATTCCCAAATTCAAAGTTGTAAGTTTGGAAAAAATATAAAACAAGTACCTTGTGTACTTCATGAAGGTCATTGACAAATTCGGCCTTCCCTACCATTGTTTACATCGAGTGCGGCATTTTTGGAGGCTCTGTGACGTTTCCGATCAAACTGAGCGCTGCTCCGACACACGCTAGTAGCGCTAGTAGCGCTTTCGTTCTCCATGGCAACCAGGCGTCAGCTAATCAAAAGCCAGAAAGGGAATACGTTCTGGCTTTTCATTGGCTCACGCCTGGTTGCCATAGATAACGAAAGCGCTACTAGCGTGCGTTCGAGCAGCGCTCTGATCCGTGAAGCAATCCGTGAAGCATCCGTGATGCATGACTGACTATCAGTATAAGTCATGAATAACAACAACATGCAAACTGTACCAACTCGAATAAAATAAGGGCGGAAGGAATTGAACCCCAGGCAAGCTAGTATTCGCAAAGCACTCGGCACTGCGCCACAATAGCAAAAGGTGAGGGAAATGCATATTGGATACAATATTATTACGTCACAAGTTTCTGAAGTGTCAACTACTATGAAATACAGTGATAAAATACCTTTAATAATGATTAACAAGAAAATTCAAACTTAAAAACAATAATTTGAATAAGTCTTGAATTAGCTTTCAACTCAAAATCAGATATATTTTGCAATGCTACACAGGCACCAGTGACGTCATTAACAAAACTTGCTACGGGACTTGGGTATACTAATCAGGAACAACTCGCCACAATGGTTAAGTGCGCCGAGAAGCATGACAATGACTCTGTAAACAAATCGCCGACGCTAAATAGGTCGCCGTCGATGTGCATCGATGAGCTTCCGATTTAATTGCCAGTTTTGTGTTATTGTTTGTTAGTTTTTTTGGGGAAAATTATGATTTTTCATGGGAATATAAAGCATAGTGTTATATACAGCCACAGACAAATTATACAATACTCCTAATGTTGAAAACAAATGAATCGATTTTCAAAAATTGAGGGTCGCAACCACTAACTATGCCGCCGTTGATGTGCATCGATGAGCTTCCGATTGTATTGCCACTTTTTCCAATCGCTGTTAGTTTTAGAAGATCGCCGGGCATATAATCACAACAAGCAGAACGCACAATATATTTTCCACTCCATTGCGTAAAAAAACAATACGGGAAAAGCCCACAGTTTGATGAGGACCAAAAGTACTTGCAAGTACCGGTCGTTAAAAGTGTGGAACGCTTATCAACTTTAACTTGAAATATCTTTCGGTAGGAAAGTTTTCATGCAAAATGTGATGAATTTACAATATATTTTGGTCTCGTCTGGCGATTTCAAGTGCTAACTCCATTTTTGTGGAAAAAGGTCATTATTTCCCTTTAAAGTTCAATAGATCCGATCTGTAAAAGAACACAGTACATGAACGGCATATGGTAAAATAAATATCTCCCTTGGGCCGGCAGTTTGTTTAAGTCCTCGGTCATCCTGAAAATTTTGCACTCGCCCTACGCGCTCGTGCACAAATTTGTCAGGCTGACCTCGGACTTAAAGGAAATAGTTCACCTTCGGAAATTTTTCAGAACACGATTTTATTATATTTTTTAATACAGTTTCTTTTTTTCTTTTCAAAAATGGTCCTACATCGCGCCAATTCAGGACAGAAGGTCGTAAATTATTAATGTTATGGTGTGCGTTATTGGTGTGCGCATGCGCCCTGGTAGTGCTGGCACTCTCAGACGGTACGGTATATCATATATGCGCCGCATTCCTTCGCCAAAAAGTCAAATATCTTCGGCTGGAGAGTCTTTTCAGCCAAGACAAGTTGCAGATAAGGATTTCTCAACACGGGCTACAAAACTGCTATTTCAGTTCAAAATCCCATGTTGAAGGTGAACTATTTCCTTTAAACAAACTTTTTCCCGGCCCCGGGAGGTATTCTATAATAGTGCCTTGTACAGTCACTTGCGGAAGGCAGTTTGCAGAACAGCGGGGGGCTCCCGTAGCAGTCATTATATGTAGAAGACTAGAGTACTATAGGAGCAGACTTGGTGATGGAGCCGAGGCATTTGTGTGCCCCTCCTCTTGAGTGAAGACAGCTCCTTGACTAAAATATTTTCCCGCATTTTTGTACTCGTCGCTATTGATTTATCTACTACAAAATCACCAATTCAGCCAGCCGTCCTGTCAATCTCAATCTGAATTAGTCGTCAGAGGTCGCCTGCCGTCCTGTCAATCTCAATCTGAATTAGTCGTCAGAGGTCGCCTGCCGTCCCCAAATCTCAATCTGAATTAGTCGTCAGAGTTCGCCTGCCGTCCTGTCAATCTCAATCTGAATTAGTCGTCAGAGGTCGCCTGCCGTCCTGTCAATCTCAATCTGAATTAGTCGTCAGAGGTCGCCTGCCGTCCTGTCAATCTCAATCTGAATTAGTCGTCAGAGGTCGCCTGCCGTCCTGTCAATCTCAATCTGAATTAGTCGTCAGAGGTCGCCTGCCGTCCTGTCAATCTCAATCTGAATTAGTCGTCAGAGGTCGCCTGCCGTCCTGTCAATATCAATCTGAATAAGTCGTCAGAGGTCGCCTGCCATCCTGTCAATCTCAATCTGAATAAGTCGTCAGAGGTCGCCTGCCGTCCTGTCAATCTCAATCTGAATTGGTCGTCAGAGGTCGCCTGCCGTCCCCAAATCTCAATCTGAATTAGTCGTCAGAGGTCGCCTGCCGTCCCCATATGATAAGCCGTATGATAACGTATCCCCAGTCCCCACCCTCGGAAGCGCATGGCCCAATCGCCGTGCCGCGCTCCGCCCTCTGACCTTGACGATGTGACGTCACTGGCGGGCTCGGCACGGCCTTGACTGGGGACCACGTGACCCGGCAGTGGTCAACAGAGTGCAGTACCGCGCAGGGTGCCGCTTTTCCGGGAACTGATATTGGAGCTGTGCATGGTTATAGGAGAAGGATCAGTGCAGCAGTACACATTACGAGTGAGTTGTGTTTTTTATGATGAATAGCTGGGGAGCAACTCGGCGCAGTGGTAAGATACTTGACTTCTGTCATCTGTGCCGGGGACCGGGGTTCAAATCCATCGGCGGGCCTCTGAAAAAGTGTGCCCGGCTCCCCATATCCCTCGGAATAAGATGAGAGTTCCAGTTAGTGCCTTGGTCCCAAGAGGATATAGTGCTTGGTCCGCAAACCAAAAAATCATGAATAGCTCACTCTTTCGCTCCGTTTCGGTGCTTCCTGGAGGCTTGTACCAGTTGTACGGGGCTGTTGTGCGGATGTTTTTGACATCATTTACTTACTTACCATGGTATGACGATCAGAAAAACATCCTATGCCTAGTGTTGGAGAGCTGCAAGAGTGTTCAATGTAATACAATTTTGAACGATTAGGAACCATCGGTCTGCCATTGGATTGACGCGATTGTTCGTCTGTATTAGATGTCTTTATTGTATACCTCGCCTGACCGTCAACCAAAACAACTGGATTACACTGGGTTGAATTTGATGAATCCATGCATCTGATAAGCACTGGTTGTGTGTTAAGTATTGGACGACGTGAATTATACAATATGAACCTTTTTATATTTTTTTATAAAAGTTTCTGAGTAGTTTTTAGAAAAAAGGATGCAAGGACTTAGCATGGTAAGTGTATAGAGAATTATTAGAAATAACCTGATGCTCATTGAGAATGCACAAAAAGATCAAATAAAGTAAGGATTAAATAATATATTAAATATATATATATATATATATATATATATATATATATATATATATATATATATATATATATATATATATATATATATATATATATATATATATATATATATATATATATATATATATATATATATATATATATATATATATATATATATATGAATAATATAATATAAATAATATATTATGTAATCCTTACTTCATTTTAACTTGTGCATTATCAATGAGCATCGGGCTATTTCTAATCATTCTCAATATGAACTTAGTCAGTTCAGGCACCTTACGATTAACCGCGCGAGCTCTAACATTGATCAACACTGGGCTTCAGTTGAACCTATTTGGCTATCGCCTGTCTTGCCACTTGCAGACACTATTGGATCACATGAGCCATGGATTTTGTAATGTTAAGGGACGTATAATCTTTGGATAATTGAATTATGTGGTATTTAGAAACTCAGCTCTTGCGAATTTGATGTCCTGATGCGTCACAATCGTGGACCGCAACAATCTGTCTTCTGTTATGTGCCGCGGGTCCTTACCTTTTTGTACTTGTATTTCTCACATGTCCATGCAGTTCATTTTCTTGTTTAGTGTGTTGCTTCACCTCTGTCGATTCACGCCTGAAATGTCGCATTGTGTCCACTGGTGTTGGGAGTCTCGTGCTCAGGGACTCTAAAACGCCACTTCCTATCCTGATGGTCCGTCAGCAGTAGGAGACGATATGAGATATGTGAGATATAGGAGATATGTGTCTTACGGTGCACTTTGTCCTATCGACTGTTCAACCACCTGTCTTCATGACTTGGATTGAAGTTTTCTCTTTTCAGTTGACAAGCCCACCGTCATATTTTGGAATCCGCTGCACAACATTGTTAACGCCGCTGTGAAAATACATACCCTTAAAGGAAATAGTTCACCTTCAACATCAGTTTTAAACTGAGATAGCAGTTGTGTAGCCCGTGTTGGGAAACCCCTATCTGCAAGTTTTCTTGACTGAAAAGAATCTCCAGTCGAATATATTTGAGTTTTTGGCCAAGGAATGCGGTGCTGGCGAAAGAATGTTGTACTGGTTCTAGCCCGGGCAGAGGCTATACCATCAGCCAATCAGCTTGCAGCTGGTGCTAGCAAGCGAATCGCCGGCCGCCGGTTGGCACATCTCTAATGCGAATCTATCTTTACGCGACTACTTTCGAATCTGATTGGCTGAACTATTGTTTACATTCGCGTGACGTCAGGACTCTGACTCAGAGAGTATGCATATAGTTTTGATAAACAATACAAATTTACGGCCTTCTGTCCTGAATCGGCGCGATATAAGGCCATTTTTGACAATATAAAAATAAATTGTATTACAAAATATAATCAAATCGTGTTGGGTAAAAAATTTCCAAGGTGAACTATTTCCTTTAATATGAAAATAAACAGCCACACTTATTCGAAGGAACTTTCTGCTCGAAACAATATTGCATCACATAATCATTCCATTAGTTATTTTACACACTTATTGCTATGGATTCGTTCCATCCCGTCTATAAACCTTTCTCGTGACTTGTGTATTGCTTTGGACCAGCGTTCCATCCGGTCTGCACTCCGCTGTTGTGACTTGTCACATTCCCAGTGACCATCATCAACGGAAGGCCACTAATTTACCACAGCCAGCTTCGCATTACACATTGCATCACTGCAAAGCCTTTCAACACTTGCACTGAAAATGTTACGATGTTACGATGATACGCACGTATCTCGTATCAGTATGTCTGTGCGCCGCCACAGCAGATCACATGTGTGCCCATGGAATGACGTCAACACGCTTTACCCAACACTGTTGTGCCTGGCTCTGGTGACCGACCTCGCGTGTGTCAACAGGGTTTTAATGTCGCTCACAATGTGTGTCTGTGCTTTACACGGGAAAGGGAAATGTGATATGTCTGACAAATATATCTACTGCCGTGACCATGTGTGATACTGACCAGTCAGAACGGTTGCAGTTTAAAACTAACGTTTGCATTGGCATTTTGAATTGTGCTAAATTTGCATTCACATGAACGGTACCTGGCGTACTGCGTTTTGCAACGCACTCAACTGCAAACTGCACTCAACGATCCACCAATCGTCGCTGCAACGCACTCAACTGCAAACTGCACTCAACGATCCACCAATCGTCACTGCAACAACGCACTCAACTGCAAACTGCACTCAACGATCCACCAATGGAGCGGTGTGGTGTTGTATCACCGACAAGGCTGACAAATAGAAATGAAGCGGGGCTGTATCATCGCCAAAGCTGACAAAATAGGAATGTGGACAGAGACTCTGTCTATACATTCCTGTGACGTTTGTTGCCAACCGCACGCCTGTACCGACTCCTGCCCGGCCCTCGTGCTCGGGTCGGGCCCAGTCGCGTCTGGCCACCCAAGCCGACCTGACGACGCCGACACCATGCTAGCCGTATGATGTGACCGTGTGCTCGCCCTGTGCCTGATAATCGTCTAGCTGCTGGCATACGGCACAGTGTGCGCTTCCGGGAGGCACAGCGCTCGGTTTCGCCGAACAACGCCGGCTTTACCAGCAGTCAGGGTTGGACTTTTTGCCGGCAAACAGGGGTTTTTGCCACTTGCCGGTTTAAACCGTTTTTTACCGTCAAAAAGTGGCAAAAACTGTCTTATCGCTTTGTTCATAAAATTGTTTGTGAAATAATTGAATATTCCTATGTTTAACTATTTCAAATGCAGTACCAGATGCAATGCAATTGTGAAACTGCAATTATTGCATTAACCGGACGTTCTTAGCCCAGCAGCTCAACTTCTTTTCACTGGCTTATATATGACAAGGAGTGCTGCTTGACCTGAACTGAGCTGGCTGGGACATATATATATATATATATATATATATATATATATATATATATATATATATATATATATATATATATATATATATATATATATATATATATATATATATATATATATATATATATCAAGAAAACCCGAGAAGCAGCGGGCAGCCCCATCATATAGGACAACTTGCGTCGCTTAAAAAAAATACTTTCTTTTCTTATCCTGCTGATAGGATGGAAATCAAAACCGATACGTATCTACGCGACAGCAGCAGTGTTGGTGCTGAGTGGCTGAGATGACAGAGAGACAGAGAGATAGAGAGATAGAGAGATAGAGAGACAGAGAGACAGAGAGACAGAGAGACAGAGAGACAGACCGACAGACCGACAGACCGACAGACCGACAGACCGACAGACCGACAGACCGACAGACCGACAGACCGACAGACCGACAGACCGACAGACTGACAGACCGACAGACCGACAGACCGACAGAGAGACAGAGAGACAGAGAGACAGAGAGACAGAGAGACAGAGAGACAGAGAGACAGAGAGACAGAGAGACAGAGAGACAGAGAGACAGAGAGACAGAGAGACAGAGAGACAGAGAGACAGAGAGACAGCGAGACCGGCAGACCGACAGACCGACAGACCGACAGACCGACTGAGGGCCTTCTGTCGGCCTTAGAGGGCCCCTCAGGCTGGCTGCAGGGGCGCCTCGGGGCCCTCGGTCAACTTCTTGGAGGGACTCTCTTACAAATTTATGGGGGAATCATATGTTTGCCTCCTCCCCCTAAGTTCTTGATTGGGGCAGCTTCACCCCCTGCCCCCTCTTCCGCCGCCCCTGAAATGAACACAAATATCTGAGTGTTTGGTTGACGCGAAAACGCATTTTTAGCTGTAACTTGGCAGTTAATATTGATAAATGAAGTTCACAGAATTACCTTTAATAAATCATAGTGTTTGATTAAGTACTAATTATTTTAATGAATTCTGCTGTCAACTGATCAACTGAAACTAGTTCAGTAGCTTGCAAATTCTACGAGTATTCGGAAAGCATGTATAGCAAGGTTCGGTCATCAACCAGGCGATGGTTTCTAGGAAAACCCGCATGCAACCGAAGCACACACAACTACATAGCCGGAAATCAGCTTCAAAACACTTACAATCCGTGCTGTAGGGTGGAAAGGGCGCAGAAGCGGACCCGAACCGCACTCGACAGATGAACATCGACAAGCACAAGTAGGGCAGAGGCCGGGGCAGCAAGGGGCGCACCCCGTGCACGTGCAGGTTTTCACCCCAACACGGCCAACACGCTTAAAATCGTCATGGTGTGTGCGGATGCACGAGCTTACCAAATTGAATCGCTCTATGTAGATGACCGCGCTCTATGTAGATGACATGGTTCGGCCGCAATGACGGACTGGGTGCGCGAAGGGACCCCGTGCACGTGCAGGCTTCGACCCAACACGGCCATGATAGTTTACAATTGCCATGGTGCGCACCGATGTTGATCAGGCACCGTAGCCAGGGGGGTGGCGGGGCGGCCGCGGTTGTTGCATGATGTGCTGCACAGCCTACAGATTCTATTCCAACCCATATATGTATCTAGGGAGGGCGCCTGATGCCATGCTGTGCCGCACACCCGAGCAATCCTATTCCAGCCCATAGATGTCTCTAGGGGTGTACGCCTGATGCATGCTGTGCCGCACAGGCTCAGCAGTTATATCGGCATACTGCACTCCGAGGGCGGAAAAATGTCTTCCGAGGGCAACACAATGTTTTCCAAGAGCAACACGATGTTTTCCGAGGGCGGCATGATGCCTTCCGAGGGCGGCATGATGCCTCCGAGGCGGCATAATGCCTTTCGAGGGCGGCGATGTACCTTCTGAGGGCGGCATAATGCGTTGTGCGGGCGGAAAGCTGTCTTCTGAGGGTGCCAGGGTG